>NQII01005877.1:0-27268 GCA_002778355.1 Clitarchus hookeri | reverse complement strand
ACTGCCTATCTCACACTCCATACCTCCCCCCCCCCCACGCATCAACCCTGACACCGCGTGCACGATGCGATTACCACAGCACAGGGCAAGGGCGACGAAGAATTCCGCTTCGCCGTACGTCACTGCTTCTTCAAGGTTAGGTCTCGATCACCACGCGATATGTACGATCGCCACGATATAAAAAAAAACAAACTGCAGTATATCACGCTTCCACTTCTATTTTTATACTCAAAGCACAGGAGTGAACAAGGGATGGTCGGGGCTGCGGTGGTATAGCGGCTAGAGCGCACGCCTCCCACCGAGGCGAACCTGGCTCGATTCACGGCGCGGTCGCTCCCGGATTTTCGCACGTAAGAATCGTGCGGACGATGCCCTTGCTAGTTTTACAGTAATTTATTACTGTTTAACGGAAAACAATTACTTTTTGGTGAGTAGCGGAATTTTTGACGGAATTTAAAAATAAATAAAGTAGTATTTATAAGTGTTAGAAAATTAAGATATTTTATAGAACTATGGGTTTTTCTCGCGGACCTCCAGTTTCCCCCACATTTGCATTCCGGCACTCATCCGTATCCATCAGCCTCGTCGGTCCTAGGACCTCGTTGTTAAAGGGGCGTGGGACGTAAGTTCCAAATACGTAACTTAAAATTCACAGGTTTTCGGGGCACAGCACTGGAAAACTAAGAAAGGGCCATGCTAGATAACGGCTTCTACCAGCTCTGTCAGAAACTATTTTCCCATATGGGTGCATTTATTTCGCATATCTTGCGCCTCAACAACCGTCAGAGATATCTCGCCATAAATACATCACTGTGGCAAAACATTTGCTTACATAAATATAGAATACGATTAACGTTTATGCAGATAATTTATGGCACACTCACTCTTAACCCTTTCAGACCCACTTCAACCCGTTCAGTCCTGAATTCTTTTACAAGCTCAGTGTTGCAATCGTTACATTTTTTTGATGGGCGCTGTACTTCCTATATATACCTAGCATCCATGAGCAACATGTCCTCGATAGTGGCAACGGGGGCTAAACGGGTTACTATATGGTTACGGTTGTTGCAAATGAGAAACATTTTGATGCGTGCTGTACTTAAGCCGACACAGCACATATTATTTAACCCAACCAATGAACTGACTATAGAAATACGAAACACTAGCACGGTTTACGTATCAGTTCCCTACAGGGAAAATCATTGGACACTATAGGCCACGCAGTGTACAGCACCGGCCAAAAACATCCGTGTGCATTATGTACACAACACGAATTTTTCCTGGAAAATCACTACTACACATTTATTGATGCCATTAATAAAATTATCATATATGATATTACAAGGCAAGGTATTATTTCTGTGAGCACTTTATTTTTTTAATTATTACGCTCCCAAAATGTAATAACATTTAACTCCTTCGTAAGCCATTAAAAAGGTTTCATGTTAACAGGGGGGGAGAGAGAGAGAGAGAGAGAGAGAGAGAGAGCGCGTGCGTGTGTGCGCGTGCGCGCCCACGCGAGGTAGTTGTACATGTTTTGGTTTCGCCATCTTAATGTCAGCATGCGACATGCGAACGTATTGTCGATCGGTTGCCGTGGATTACAGAGAATCTTAATAGCGATGTAATTTGTTCATGGAAACATATGTTTCTTGCAAAATTTACTGATAGTTTTAACCGTATTTTGCCTCAAGTGTCGCCGCCTTCGTTGATGTTTGGAATGTCGTCAGCGTTTGAAAACACCATTTTAGTACAGCATTAGGCAATGAATGTTAACTTGTACGTAAATATTTATTAAACATATTTTCCTTTTCCGAATAACCACTTATCTTTGAGATTCATGTCGATATAATTAATTTAAATATTTTTCTGCAAACACATTCCTCTCAATTATCAAACACGTCAAGCCATTTATAGTTTCATTTGCGAAAGTTTTATTTCCGTACGAATATTGCTTAAATATGTTATTTTGGTATCTCAGTATTTTCAAATTTGTGTTAAAAACTAAGGATAATAAGCCTGTATGGATTAAATTATCGTGATATGGATTAAATTAGAGTGATAAGGGTTCTATTATGCACGAAATGCATTAAACGTAAGTCTACGTAACAGGCATAAATAGGAACCTCAAAAATTACGATGCTATTTTGAAAGAAAATATCTGACAAAGAACGTTCTCGTATTTTTAATGACAAAGTAAGAAAACACATACATGTGTTAAAGTGTAAACCCCATTATAAATATTTATGAAATGTAACATCAATTTATCGTTGGCAGTATAGGCACCGCCTTAAAAATAAACATTACCGTCCTGCGGATTTGGACAGTGACATTTCGGTAAGAAAACAATACATTTACTTAACGCTGAAATGATCTCCACACACAAAACGTGTGCTCCATGACTAGGGGCACCTGCTTTCCGCGAATATATTTCAGGACAAGTTGTGTTCGAAAACACTCTAGCTCAGAACCACTTTCGTGATTGGATCATTTGAATTGATACGCGTCTTATCTGTCTGCCTGGAATCACGGACGGTCAGTATTGAAGAAATTTAGTTCTGATTGCCTCACTCATGTAGCAGACACTCTTCTTACAAAGACAAGCGGCCAATCGTCAAATGAAAACTGCAAGCGGGCACATAGGGTATAAGTCTAGCTTCCGCGTAAATGTTTTCGCGAAAAACAGGTGGCCCCAGCCATGACTTAATTTCCAGATTTAATATTTGAAAACCAAGCGTAATTGTGTCTACCATCCTATACGACATCAGAGGTGATGCCTATGTTATGAATTTGACGACTATATCACAAACAGTTCGGGAATTACAGCCAACTATACTTATACTTGACTACACAACTACACTTATACTTGGCATACTTGACTATACAGTCCTTTTGGTCGTCGGGGGGTGATAGCTATGTTATAAATTTGACAACTATATCTTAAACAATCAAACATCCTCTTTTATTTTGCAATGCCAAGTTTATTGTATGGTAAGTGCGTAGGCTGAAGCAGGTATTTCCTTTATTCCCTTAACCATGTAATGGCGATTTATATATATAACGTCGGGGGCTTTTCCGAATGCCCGGGATGGTAATAACTTTACACGTATTCGTCGTTAAACATCCTACTTTTCAAGATGTTGTAGTGGTCTTGTGGGCATGAAGCTCGACTGCCGACCCCAGGGGTGCTGGAACAATCCCGCAAGCCTCTGGGATTTTTTTTAGTTCCGAAACGACTACAAACTAAACAATAGTTCCAAGCTCTGCTGACTGCTACCGTTTGAACTACACTCCCCGATGCTAGCGCATCCCTGCAGGCGACACAACTGAACCAACACGCACAAAATGGCTGCGATAATACCAGCACTCCTAGCTATGAACGGTAGAACTTGGCACAATCTGTTGGTGGGAGCGAAAATTAAAGATGGCCGCCTAAAGCAGACGATTGGCGGCGGCGAGTGTGGACATTAAAAATGGATGATGTAAAAAGCAAGAACTTAGCACACTCTGGTGGCGGGCGCAAAAAGTAAAAATGACCGCCTACAGCAGATGGCGGCAGCAGGTGCGGGAATTAAAGATGGAGCACATAAAAAGCAAGAGACAGAAAATAAAGAAGACCAGAACGAATATGAGAGAATCCCAAGGGATAGAGCAGGCGAGAGAGAACGGGCGTGGGTGAGAGAGACTGGAAGGAATGAGAGAAGCTGCATGAAAGGGCAATGAACTCGAACATTCTTCAGACAAGATGGATGGTGCTGGCATAAGAGTTTGCTTTTAAATGATTTCACAATTTGCTGAGCATTTGCACAAATTCCGCCGGATTGTGCAACTGCCAGTTGGAGTGTGCAAGTGCATTTTTTTGCGAAAAACTTTAAGAAAAAAAACGGAAATTTTAGACGTTTTCTACAGAACAAAGGGAAATTCCAAGGAAAAAAAGAAAAAAGGAAATCCAAGATGGCCACCGTGGCTTTGCGGCTTCGCAACCCCACTCTCCTATCCCAGCTGTGTCAATTTTATACTACTGTGATTTTTCAAAGGTATTTAAAAAGTGTGAAGAAACCGCTAATATACTATATTCCACACAGTGACTGTCTTAAGTGTGTCCGCGGGCGGTCGTAGCCAACAAGAGACGAGCGTGTGCCCGAGAGACGACGTCGGGTAAGCGAGGAGTTGAGTGGAGGATGACAGGCTCCCAGTAGAGGGTCCAAGAATTCCGCGCCGAATGCCAGCGCTTCAAGCCGCAGCATTCCACGCCACGGGCAGACTGCGGCTTTTTATAGAATGGACCTCCTTTACAACTCCTCCTCCACTATCCTCTCATCACAAGAGCGTCTCACTCTTTGATTGCAGTGTGCGATATAAAGGAAATGCACTCTCTCTTTTCAACACATGATTTCTGACGTTAACGCTGTCCTTGTTCCTGCGAGGACTGTTGCCTGATAAGTTATCTTTTCGTAGCCTCACAAAATTAAGCCATTTTCGTTGCGTGTGCGTCATGCAATCACAATGATAGGGTTTCTCACAGGTTTCAGTTTCAAAGGAGCATTAGCTTTACGTCGCAGGATTGGCTTCTCTTATGAGTTGCCAGGGAGTTAAACAGATAAAATTCTCTTAATTAGGCCATTTCCTTCGCCACCCATTTGTTACTCAACATGCCAGATACGTCGCAAAGTTGGAGTAATCGGGCAACAGTGCGCGCCATTCGCACTAGCGGCTGCCAAAGATGGGTTTACAAAATAATATTTAAGTGTTAAATTATGCGTTAAGACCTGTGCAATGGAACTTAGCAGGTCGTGTGCGTTGTTGAGATTTCTTTAAGCGTTAAAAGAAAGAGTTTTACTTTTTTTTAACTTACGTGAAACTTAGGTGGCGGCGACCAATCAGAACACAGTATACAGTGTTGTTGGCGGGAAACGGTTATTTAATGTAAGTATAAATAATATTAAAAAGTCTTGCACATATTTACGATTATCTTGTTCACAAAAAAAAAAACTGCCCCGATAAAAAATGTCGGCTTTGAAAATTATCTGCTTGAATATGGTTGTGATATACGAGGTTAGGGTAGGAACAAAAGCGAACATGGTGGGCTTTGTCGCCTGTTTCCGTTGGCAGAAATTAAGAATTAAAACATTAATTGGAAACTGCAAATACAGAAGACGTGTTTTCGTATGCGAGATCGGCGCCTACTGCATAATTTGTTTAGTTGTAAAACCGTCTAAGTCGCAGCCACTTACTCCCGCCTCAGCTCGTCTTTCGCGCCCGTCAGCAATCCCGCTGCCAGCGCGCCCGCGACTCAGTTCTGTTATAGTAAGGTTACTTCTACTATAGGCTGTTTACAATAAAGTAACCACTTTTGAGGCTCTAGTTACTTTTTTTCTTTCAGCCATTTTTCATCCTTTAACCACTTATAGAAATAAATATTGCCGTCTAGGTAATAAACACAGTGTGTATGTTCCACCGCACTCGGAAGTTAATGTCTACGGGTACAATAAAATGTTTATTGGCTATTATTCCAAATGAAAAGGTTTTCAAAAGTGCTGACTTTATCGCGAATAGCCTATACATGATAGGAAGATGAATGTTAAAAGTTTGGCAAAGGGAAACTTTTCGCCACTAGGTAAGCGCTAGTGTCGTATGTGCACCAGATTTTTCTCTATTCCCTACACTAAAATACAGGATAATGGTAATAATCATAAATATAATATAAAATAACTGTGCAACTATGTAAAATCATTATCTTTTATTAATCACGTAGCCTATAATTTTAAGTTACCTCTTGGAACACTGCGCACCTAGCGGCGGAAATTTTCCCTATGCCAAACTCTCCCATAAGAAATCTCATTTTCTTCCCAACCTGAGTAGAAATAACCTTAGTTATAGTCTATACGCGGTTTCTTCACACTTTGTGGAACAAACCTTTGAAAAATCATCCAATGTACGACGTGTTTGGTTAATTCATAAATTTGTCACGTAATATAAGCTTTTTATACTTGCATTAACAAAGAAAAAAAACACCTTATTTTTTTATTAAAATGAAATTTTAATTTATATTATACGCATAAATTNTGTGGAACAAACCTTTGAAAAATCATCCAATGTACGACGTGTTTGGTTAATTCATAAATTTGTCACGTAATATAAGCTTTTTATACTTGCATTAACAAAGAAAAAAAAAACACCTTATTTTTTGATTAAAATGAAATTTTAATTTATATTATACGCATAAATAATAATATTTAATTAATGTGTATTAAACAGGGAGAGAATAATTGTGTTGGTAATACCTGGTAAGAAATAGTTAATATTCAAAATGCTGTTACACTGAGTGCGCATGAATCCGGTGCGTTGACCCTTCGGTGTAATTTTATAAAATTGGTTAAGCTTTGTTTGAATGACGCGGAGGAATAACCTGGAAGCAGAACTTTGCAGGGCTTTAGAAAAGTTGGAAGTAAGCGGGAATGAACTGTACTCTTTTCGCGGATTTTCCACTAGTTTTATACCGGAATTGAATACTGTTTAGTGGAGAAAAATTACTTTTGGCGGGTAGCGGAATGTTTGGCGGATTTTTTCAGAGCTAAAAATATAAAGCAGTAATTATAAGTGTTCTAAACTATTATCTAGAACAGCAAAATATCTGTCTTCGTCACTTTCTCATTTTATGAAATGTCTCTCTTTTACACTCATAAACACAACGAATATTCAGAGTGACGTATTAATTTATTTTGGAGTAAAGAATTGAGTGTAGTTGGGCTAACTGGAATTTGTTTATGTTCTCGGAAATAAGAAATGTCTAGTAAAACAACTAAAAATGTATTCTGCGAGGCTNAGTTGGGCTAACTGGAATTTGTTTATGTTCTCGGAAATAAGAAATGTCTAGTAAAACAACTAAAAATGTATTCTGCGTGGCTAAAAAAAAGTTTGTGTTCATTACAAAATAACCTGGCAGGGTGAATACAAACAAAATATTTCGTGGCCGCCACAAAGTATTTTTTTCTGTTTTTTATTCTTAAGTGATGCATGCGTTTGGGGATATTTCTTTCAAAGTAATTCTGCAAATTTTTTTTACGGCGCTAGACATTTTGCCATACGAATGTTTTAGAGCAAATATGTGTTAAGACCAAAGTACGTACTATTATCTGTCGCTTAGAAATATCCTTAAATTATTCTGCTGGTAACAGGTAACCAAGCGAGACTTTTAGACATGGGCGAAGCCAGATAAAAAATATAAAAAAAGGCGGGGGTTTCACAGAGAATATGAAACTAAACACCCCCCCCCCCTTGCCATTTCACCATCATACTAACCCTCCAACTGTTATTTAAATGTTTCAAAGCTGAAATGACATTGAAAAATTATCAGAATTGCTTCAAATATTGTTTTTATTTGATTAGTTTAATATTGTTTCCTACAATTACGTCGAGACAGTGCTTCCCTACCATGACAGCAACCGAAAGCCCACAGCCGCACTTGCACTACGGGAAAACAATCCCCCCCCCCCCCCNCTTTTTTATCGTCGAATCGTCGCCGCCATCCACCCTCCACAAATCGAAAGTCTAGATCCGCCCCTGCTCTTAGCTGCGACGAAACGCGCTCCAAACATGTCGTCATGATGTCATGTCGTAAGGGCTCCCTCCGCATAATACAGGGCGTCTGAGTCTTATATTGCAGTAAATATTACATGGCGCGCTCAGTAACCAGATGGCAACTGATTATCGACAGCCGAGAAGTTACACTGTGTTGAAAGAGTAAGTACATATATACAAAAATACGCAACAAAATTTGTCACGTTGAACTGCAGTGTATAAATATAAACTTGTTTGATTATCTACCCACTGAAATCTAAAGAGAGAGAGATAGAGAGAGAGAGAGACCCGTACTATAGATAGAGCTAATGATTTTTAGCGAAAAAAAATATGAGTACGTGGTAGACTTCAATTCTGAAAGCACCCAACATCAGTTTGTATATTGCCATTGGTCTGCTTGAGATGGAGTTTTTATATTTGACCGGCTACTCAGAATTCAGCAACATCGGCACGACTCCTACGTGATTCGTGTGGAGACAGTTAACACGTGTCAAGAAGTAATTCAGCTAATCAAAATACGTAAACGACTCTATAGTGTTTCGAAGTATAACTTGTCTCAAAATCTTTGCGTCAAATTTCACTACCCCTATTTATAAGAGGTGGTTTGTGTGATACATATACCGATGAAGCACTAATGTCACTAAAACTGCACGTTGGCTTTCAAAAAATATAATTATACATATTCATAAGATTTTTAAACTTTCGCGAAAAATTATTATATAAATTTGTAGTACATTGCTTATTTTTTTATTATTTCATTAAATAATAATCTGGAGCATGCAATAAAAAATTGTGGATGATAAATATTCAATCAAACTAATAAAAGGAACTAACTAAATATAAAATTTATACNCATGCAATAAAAAATTGTGGATGATAAATATTCAATCAAACTAATAAAAGGAACTAACTAAATATAAAATTTATACCTGTTTCGAATAAATCTCAAAATTTAACAAAATTTATACATTGGTCTAAAACTCAAAATAGTGTCCATGTTATCAGAATATCATCAAAATATTTTCTTGGTAATATGAATGTAATTTTCCAAATGGTTAGGTTTTTTGAATCTAGATCGTTGGTATGCCACGAAGCCATAACACGAGTTACGCGATGGATGTAAAAAAAACTCATAATTTAAAAATATTTCCAGATTTTTTGTAGACTAATTACATTTACATAAAATAACGCTTCAAATAATTCTATTTTAAAATTCAACAGACCCCGAGTTTTCAGCTTCTAACATGAAATAATATTGTTGAAAAAACATCGTGAAAGTATAAAACCATCGACGATAGCTTCTGGAATGATGTTTACTCTGAAACAACGCACTCAGCACGCGGCAGCCACTACCTCTCTGACTTTGCAATTGCGCGTTCACAGTCTCGGAGGTTTTATAGACTGAGGAGGAATGCTCCACGCTTGTTCTCTGATATGAATTACTACTGCATTCTCCATTCCTTAGAAAGGCTTTGCATTTCAACACGTCTTACGAAACCCAAGGCAACACGACACCAAACAAACGCATTCCATCCTAAGCCTCGTAATAAGACGCGACACAGGCCAACTTTCTCTTCCAGGAAATTACATTACAGAAACAATCGCAGGATCGGGTTATACCTACGTATTTCTCCGTACTCGTACCGAAAAGTTTAGTTTACTCGATCCAAACCACAGATTGTTACAAGTTGGAGTCAATGGTGGCGGGGGTGTAACAGAATGGCCCCTCGCCTTTCTAATTTCTTAATTTCTACAGGATGATTCTAAAATCATGGGACAAACATTGAGGGGTCATAGAGCTCACTAAAACAAACAATTTTTGTACAGGAATATATGGGCGGGAGTGACGCGTTGAGGCACAAACACAAAAATAACACATGAAATGCAACACATTGTTTATTTACAACGTCGCCGCTAAATGCCTTTTTACAGCAATGTTTATAATAATTGCTCAAAATTGCTACCACCGACAGTAATGCAAGCTTGGTAGCGTCGGTGGAGTGATTGGCGAACAGATTCAAATACGCCGGGTATTTCACGCACGCCACCATTGTCAGCCAATCACGCCATATGTAGAGGTCGCCAAGCATGCGTGACTGTTGGTGGATGCATTTCCAGCAACTGTTTTAACATTTTCTGTACGGAATCACTCGTTAAGTATGCTGCTAATGAACATTTTATGTTTCCGTTAATGTGTTATGTTTTTGTGTTTGTGCCTCAACGCGTCACTTCCGCCCATATATTCCTATACAATAATTGTTTGTTTTAGTGAGCTCTACCACCCCTCAATGTTTGTCCCATGATTTTAGAATCAACCTGTATAAGTATTTAAATTGACTGTTTCTGTGGCTGAAAATAAGGCGAAGTACAAAACAAAAAAAAAAACATTCAGAAAATGAACGATAAAAACTAGTAACATAGGTGTCCCAATGCCTGTCTTCCTCAGAAGACCCATTATGACAGTTGGCACACCAAATTACAGTGCGAATGACCGCGCGAATGATATACACATAAGTATACTTTGTAAGTCACGCCCGATCAACCTGCTGCCAAAAGTGGACGAATTACCAAAAGTGAACGAATTACGATTTAAAAATTTGTTTTAAGATTAAAAAAAAAAACAGATCATATGACACCGATATCACATCGAAATAACGAATATTTTTTGCTAAGTTTTACCTCGTATTTACCCTCATCGCGTTCTCAATGGTGTACTATATTTATGCACTCTAAATCCGAACCGGTGATATCAATCGGAGAAAAATCCTTCACTGAAAATCAGTCGATAAGCTACTGCTGATCGGCGAACCAAGCAAATTAACTGGGAACAAGTGATTTGTAACGGTGACGTTCTTGACATTCAGTGGCGAATCGCAAATAAATCAGCGAATCACAAATAAATCAGTGAAATTCAACCACTGTATTAATTTATTATCTGGCACTGAGTATCAGTTGCTCAATTCTCACTGATTCAAGTTTGGAGTATGACGCCACGCTCAGATGCAGTTCACGTTGCCTGGCCTCGTCGAGAGATAAAGTTCATCCACAGCCAGGCGGTCATCACACCACCACGTGACTCCGTCATTCGCACGTGACGTCACTGGTCGTATAAGGCAATCTACTGCTATTCTTGCGACAGCGAGGACGGGCGCATCGGCTCAATTGCGACGAGGCCTCGACGGTTAACCTTAAAATTACTTGGTCCAAACTAGGCTACCGTGACGACGTGAACGCAGCACCAATAATAATTGGACTATTGCATAATTCTTCAAAAGCATCAACTTTGGAGACACGCCACGCTGCAATAAATTTGCACTCGGCCACGTGTGTTGACTAAGTTATTTTCTGCTCTGGCTGTATACCGAGAAACATAGGCAAAAAAATACGTGGTTCCGTAAATAACGTACATTTTACACACACAGACAAGTAGAACATTTCTGTACTGGTTACAAACTGTCCGTCAGAAACTTGTCGCCAACCATTTTCTTGTAACTCTGCATCTGAAACAGTGTATATTTACGACACACCATTTTAGAAAACGTACCAGATTGTTTATGTAGCTCAACGCAGTGACTTGCAAAACTTGGAATCTACATTGCTTTATAAAATTCAACATTAGTTTTACACATTATGATCTAAGGTTTTGTGAAATTTACCCTAATTTATTTTTAGGGTTGCAAAAATATCTTTGCAACTACTTAGTTAAAAAATAATCCTTGTACAAACACAAAAAAAAAATGCCATGCAGATAACATTTCCGGTACGGATTATAATGTTCTGTAGGTAACCAAATGCTTACAGAAGTGGAGTGAAAAGTATCAAAAACTAAGTAATTGAAGACGGGCACAGAAATGAAGAAGTTTTTGTAAATGCTGGCAAAGAAAAATTGCATATATTTGTTGCGTATAAAATGTTGGTTATTCTCTTATCATGATGTACTTTTCTTGCTCTTCGTATATAAAAAAACTGCAGATATATTGTCACTTAATGGGGGATGCGTGCCTTGAAGGTATTTTGAGTGCTCAAGGGTTATAAACACGGGAGCGCTAAGGCAGGGTTTATAAACTACGCAACATGCGTAAGAACGCAATGATGCAACGCAAGAATATTCCGATCGTTTATAAACATCGAACGTCGCAAGACGTCACCAACATTGGAAAATGAAAATACCAAACAAGTGCAAAAATGTATTTACATAATAACTTTTAGTTAACACGTTTTTTCTTTTTTTTTTTTTCCAAACATATTTGCTTAGTATAGATACATTTTTTTTAAATTGTAAGCTTTGTCAAGTTACTGGTATATAGTTTTTAAATGCCTGAATGACTAATTTCTACGAATACTATTAAATTTTCTCAGCAAAATGGAGACACTAAAATATTTAAATACCCATTTATACACTTTATTTATGGTTCAAATCATAAATGTAGCCATAAATTCACTGTACAGGCAAATAATATCAAAATAAATGAAAATCACAGCCTTCTGTAGGAATGTAAAACTATTTTGAAATCGATCACTGCTAATTTAGAAGGCGCAAAACGCAAGTAAAAACGCATGAAGTTGGAAGTTGACCAACTTTTGCGTTGTGTTCTTGCATCCTACGTAATTTATGAACTGTATCTTTGAAACACTTGCGTTACACTGTTTGCGTCTTGGGGTTTTTTGCGTGGCTGCGTTTCTTGCGTAGGTTATAAACTCGGCCTAAGGGTGACCCCTGCACGGCTGCATGCTTTGTCATAGCCTCTATGCGTAACGCACTGAGCAGAGTAGACACGTTGGCAAAGAAAGACTCAACGACAGCCGTATCATTATGACATAGTAACGAAGGTGTTCTCAATGTTCCCATGATACTTTAAATACCAGGATGTCCTGAACTTAAAAATTGCAGTAATACCAAACGTTTTTGCTATTTTCGCACTTGAAAAAACACGCTTCAGAGAAAAAGTTTAGAGACTGAAACTTGTATACCCACGTGAAAGTTTCTCACATGCTATTCGTTAGCAGACACCGTTACAACTTCTAAGCAGTTTTCGAATAAGACGTTTTGTGCTGGAAAAAATACTGCACGCGGTTTTATAAGCAAGGATAGAATGGGCGTGTGGCATTACGTCACAAATGTGAAATTAAGGTAACCAGTAAGCACGCCCATTTGGCTCACGAAAATGGATCTTAAAACCTTTACGAAAAAAAAAAAACTGTAGTTATGAGCAAGTAATTTGGTTTAATGCTTTCAATCTCTTATTAACTACATTAAAGAAAATTATATATATATATATATATCTGTGATATTTTCCTTCTTCATGACCAAGGTATTGTAATGTTGATTACGCTACACTTTATGTTTAAGCCAAGTTAACTGTGGAAGATTAAAAAAAAAAAAAAAAAAAAAAAAAAAAAATGTCCTACGTACCACATNAGTCAAGGTCATGCGCGTCCACTTCTGTGGCCATAATATACAGTGCCTACCTACACTCCTCCTACACTTGGAAACTAGTGGTTGCTATAACGTAGGCACTGCCGCCTTTACGCATGGTGATTTTCCTACTCTGGTATTTTGTTTGTTTGGTTTGACACTACAATAACTGTCCCGCACATTCAAATGAATCTTATAGATGTCTTCGTTGGTCACCGATCACTAGTGTTTACGAATTTTCCCCGTGACTAAATATATCAGATTTCCTAATGCAGTAAACTTCTTGGGCTTTCTCACGAATCTCGATACTTCATAAGCGTAATTGCTCGCATGTTTATGTTGTGACAGTAGACATATATGTTGTTGATAATCGTCATTGCTTCTATTAAACGTTACGAATTTTTTACTTGAATTAAAAACCGATACGTGGTTAATACACCTGCAGTTTTGAATAACATTTTAACTTCTTGTGCCTGAACCATTTTATAGATAGCATAACAGATGATATTTCCCCCAGCAAACAGTGCGGAAAGTTGAGTACATGTGAGTCATTACAAATTTTTTTTAAACATATACGACTGCAATCGAAATACTGACAAATACAGGTCTTCGAGAACGGAGTTACAAACACGTCGATTTATACGCATCTCCCCTGCGTGACGTCATTCTCATTTTGTTAGGAGGAGGAAGTGCACGTGGTTCCAGCATGAAGTGTGTACACAAGTAGGTATGTAAAAGTACACCGAACAGTTGCGCACAGCATTGCCCAAAAGAAGAAACCAAACCAGCAAATAAGCAATTTCATCTTGATATTCGAAAACACGAACCTATACTTCGCATGACGATAACACAACAAATTAACCTAGGGCTGTATTCAAATTCGCCAGCTACGGACCCTTACCTGGGGCTTCACGCCCTAGAAAAGTGCATCAGGGTCGTGAGGTCACTTTGCCGCTGGCATAATCCACAGCAAGAGAACAACAATGCACCCTATAATGTCCACTTCACTTCAGCCAAGGGTACACGACAGATACCCCACTCGAACCCTTGGCTGGTTTTAGATGCTCTACTGTTTGAAGTATTTCATATGTCAGTGTTTTACAAGTTTGCGCGGCCGAGGAAAACCCCTGCAACTGTACGAAACTTGCACAAATTAAAATTCGACAACATAAATCGAGATGGGGAACTACAAGAGCACCTCATTCACAGACGAACACTTTGTCAGGAAGGGAACAAGGGGTCATTACTCACTAAGGGATCGAGGGCAAGGGGAAAAGGTCACGTGATGCTGAATTTAAATACAGCCCAGGTGGAATTTTCATTTTAAAAAAATGTAGGCCAGAGCTTTGTTTGCGTAGGATGTACCTTCTACAACTTCATGAGCCAACCTGTTACTTCGCGTTCTTGTTACAGGAATTAGTTTTTAAGGTGCTGCAACCTGAGAGTTTTACTGCACGGTATAACTACAACGTCTGCACCTGGGCGCTACACCCAAATAGCACCTCGAGGAGGTGGAGTAAAAGGCGCAGAACGTGTAAAATAAACGTCGATAGGCGGGAGTAATAGATTTTGAATTTTAGAATAGTTAAAATATGTATTCCAGACGTAACTATTCTGATCATGATCGACAAGGTCACGGGCGAGATGAAAATTCATTCAAAATACTTAATGCAAGCGCAAGCAGGCTTCGTGATATGAAAGTTTCGATTGTAAATATATAATTCGGAAATAAGGGTTATTAAATTAATTTTTTATAAATATTTTACATGAACTCACTTTAAAAATTTGAAATCAGTTTAGTTATAGGAAGTAAATGGATATTAGTTTCTCAATATAGTTTTCAGGCGTTCGGGTGGTGACTTTTACATTCTCCACAATAGTAGAAAGGTAGGCATATGCCCAGCTCCACCTTCAGTGGTTCTCAAACTTTCCTTTGCCATGGGCTACTGGGTGTAGGCTGTCGACCTAACACGCATCACTTCTTCCGCACCTCTTCCATGCAAAAACCAAAACGTACGAGTAACGATTTTAACTACCCACTGAAATGGATAATGACCTAAGAAAAACTTTATATTAAAAAGTTTGATTGAAGCAAAGTTAAAAATACAATAGTAAAATTATTAACGAAATTTATTTAGCGGAGAACTTAGGACGTGGCGACGATTTGCTACTTGCCCGCGTATCACAGTTTTGAGAACCACTGTTCCACACAGCGGCATGTGGTGAATTATTGCAAGGTAAGCTGTGTTTTGTTCTGTGCTTTACCAAACCGTTCGCTAGTTTACACATCGGCCACTAAAACGTGTGCGGTGGGTGCCTCATCGCTCTCTCGTGAGTGGCCGCAATACATTATAATTTCCTCCCGGCTCCACTCTGGTTCCTGCTGCGTGCGCCGAGCGTGTACAGCACCGAGCAAGCACCAGCTTACCTTGCAACACTTCACCGCACGCCGTTAGCTCCACACTTTTCGGTGCTGCGGTTTGTAGAAGGTGCATCCCCACGTAAACGGAGAGCTCGGATAAAAAAAAATAAAACCATACGCACTTGAAGATCACAGGTTGGCTTGTTCACGGGGGGAGTGGGGAGGAGATGAACCGAAGCACAGTACACTCGCGCACACACACACACGCGACAGACGGTTGTAGCGCACACGCACCGCGGCAGAATCGCCACGCCAGGCGACGCGCACGGTATCGCGACCGCGAGGGTAACTGAACTAGGATAGGGACTGACGGCTGGTTGACTCAGTCCCTCCTCGATGTGCGTTGGTTCCGCCGAGCCAGCAGCGGTAGGAGCGTGGGNATACCGCAGGCAGCCGCTGCCTCGGTGCGTGGTATCGCCCGGGAAAAGTTTTCACCGCGCGCCGTACACCACCCGCGACAACATTTCACCGATAGGGGGAAAAAAAAAAGAAGTTAGGCTTCGCTCGATCACAACGTCAGGATGATGTAGTCCATTCGCGGTTTCATCACACTTTTTGGAATCAAACTTTTGAAAAACGATGCCCATGGTTGTTTCCTAAATATGTCATTTATCACAAGCGTTTTATACTTCTGTCGATATCAAATTACCTTATTTTTTATTAAAATAAATTTCTACTAATATTGTATCTATAAATTAAAATATTTCATTAATAATTAATATGAATAAACACAAGGAGTAAATAGGTGTGTTGGCAATGTCTAGTAAGAAATAGTTCTTATACAAAATATTATTACACATAGTGCGCACGAATGTAGTGCGATGTCCCTTTGGTGTAATTTTCTAGGCTCGGTTAAGCTTTATGTGCATGAGGCGGAGGAATATCCTGAAATTAGAACTTCAGCAGGACTTTAAAGAAGTTGGGAGTAACCGTGAATGGACTATACCACGGGTGCCTGTGGTTTATGCCAAGGACACGAATTAAGGGGCCCGCCTACCTGGAGCTATTTACCACGTCTGAGGCCGAGAAGTACAGGAGCGATAAGGGATACACTATTATGCACATTAAATGTGCCATCGCCGCTACGCTCAGGGCTCTAAAACTGGCGTGCAGTGTTCTCGTCGTGCTGCCTGTACCTATGGGACTTTAAGCAGTGACCCTATTACTTTATTGGTGGAAAGTGTGCAGCGAGGATCAATGCAGCGCCGTTGAGTGTTTCTGTATGTATCCGACGAGTATGTTTTAAAATACAGCGTTTTGATAAACAGTTTTTAACTTTGTTTGGAGTGCTCTGAATAGCGTTTCTAATTTGCGTGACGTCTTGAGAGCACTCAACGGCGTTTTCTGAAGCATGTGTTCGTTCCGTAGAGTATTTCAGACACTCTGCAACACACTTCAAGCGCCACGTAGGCGGGTCCCTTAATTGTTAAAGTTACCACACGCAGCAACACAGGATAAATTTAAGTAATATTCGTTTGTTTATTTTATGTTATGCAGGTAGTGTCTAAGTCTAGCATAGGCATTCATACAGTATTTCAAGCTGTCATCGCAGATTTTATTCGACTTGACCTTTTTTTTTGTAAAAGTCCACCTGAATGGATTTCAATCTCATGGACATACTGTACGGCCACACGAAAACATCCTTTTTGGCTTAATCATCAAATCGTTTCAAGTAGTGGCCATTTGGACTGCCCTAATCTCTGAAATTACAGCACGATTGGCCATTTGCGGAACATGGCACTGAACCTGCGGCAAAAAAAAATTGGTCAGATCCTATTACATAACCTAGTACGAAATGGCTGCCATATGGTTGATATCACAGCTACTATGGAAAACTTTGCGCTAACTTGTACAAAATATGGTAATTAGAGTGCACAGCAATTGTAGTAAAAGCAGATGGGTAAGGAAGTGTCTGCCAGTTGGCTTGGGCGATGTTGTTTGGCTACGGCGAGCTGCGTACTGGCAAACTAAACACAGCAACTTCACACCACGTTCCCTGCTGGCCACGGTGCTGACTGGTCACTGCCTAGTAACTGAATAGTAATATGTCACTGACTAGTAACACGCAGAACGCCGTTCGCCAATCAGGGCACCTGGTAACTTATTCACCAGCTGGCAGCCCAACCAGCAGGGAATCATTCGCAGCATGCGGCAGCCAATGTCGCACATGGACTGGAACAGAGCTTTGCGAAGCCAATCGGCGAATGGGTTCGCTCACATCAAAGGAACCACAGCACCATTTAGTTTCTGTGTACTATTATACTCTGTGGCTATTGCTTGGTGCAATTGACAAAAGAATGTGTTTTGGTCGTGCTGGAAGTAAAAATAACGCTCGAGCAGTGCCTCCTTACCGCCAGCCAGTTGTTTCACCTACGCTTCGGAGAGATGAAGTGTTCTGCTCCTGCTTGAATAATATGTGAGTGCTGTATGACTATTTAAAATTTGCATATCTATATTACTACGACCGCATTTAGCGTATGATCAGGTGATGTGACACACATTTTTTTCCCCCCGGCTGATTTATTTATTCACCTCAGTACAGATTATTAATATGTAAACCATTTATGTTCATATACGCACTATGTCTGCAACTTTATAGTGATGCGGGGAGGGAGGTAATGATTGACAGCAGCCCTTCGTACTATAGTGTGAAGGAGGTTCGATCCGCGACTGATAATCGTTTATTCAAACTAATAGTAAAGCGTACACGAAAAGTTTCGTGATTGCACAAGGGGTTTTTTTCTTATGATAAGCTAACTGTTTATGATTTTAGCTGTAGTAAAGTTTTCGTGGTTTTTTTTTACATGATGCGTTCACATTTGTTTCAAATAAAACCACGAATGTCCTGTATGCTTTTACAATGTGTGAGTTTAGTAATGTAATGAAATTAACACGTACGTCTTTACTGTATAAAATTACTACTTGCATACTGAGCGCCGCATGTAAATAAATACATTTTTTTTNTTAACACGTACGTCTTTACTGTATAAAATTACTACTTGCATACTGAGCGCCGCATGTAAATAAATACATTTTTTTTTCGGGTTTTTTTAAACAATAAGAAATATATTTGAAAAAAAATTGTTATGTGCTATAAGTACATTGCAANTTTTTTTTTCGGGTTTTTTTAAACAATAAGAAATATATTTGAAAAAAAATTGTTATGTGCTATAAGTACATTGCAATGAATTTTGTTATCTTCGGTACAAAGTTACCTAATTATAGCAAAATATGAACACTATAAATGCACGGTAAAGACTATAAAATTCAATACGTTGTCTAACGTAGTTTGGGATGACATATACGAATCTGTTCTGAAAACGTGNCGGTAAAGACTATAAAATTCAATACGTTGTCTAACGTAGTTTGGGATGACATATACGAATCTGTTCTGAAAACGTGTGCCTCTTACTAAATGCTTCGAAAAAGGCTGCCAATTACGATTGTAAAAGGTGTAAAGTGTAGTGAAATATAGCAGTCTCTTTTAGGTCGTGGGTGTTGGCTATACTTAGTGTAAATTTGATGGTTCCATCTCAGTAAGCTCCTAAATGACGGGTTAACTATGCTTATAAAATGATTGATCTAATATGGTTTACGTTAAACATTTATCTAACTCCAACAGGTTGCTGAAAGACGACCAACTATGCCAAGTTGGTGGGCCTGACATTAGAATACTACGCTTGAAAAATTATTTGAGGTAGGGCGACAACTTTCCTGTATTCTCAAATCGAGCTACTTGCATATACTACTCATAAATACTTATTAAACAATAATGGCACACCTATGCCTTTAGAAAATTCAATTTGGTGCAGAACATGGTCGAACAACGAGTGTTCGTGTTGTCACATTAGCTCTAGTGTAGCTGCCTTATGTCGCTAGATGGTAGACAAGAAAGTCACTGGCTCTGGTCATGTCAGCGACAGTCAAATGGTCCTCACTCCTGGTGGTCTGTTGAGATCGGCCAGAACTGGTGAGCAGTGCACGGGTTCCTTCATGTGCCCATTGTTCGTACAAAATCTGAATGTACAATTTTAACATCTCAAATTGTCATTCCATCCTCCACCCTGTCTCTCAATGTCCTATTCTCTGACTTGTCCTGAACTTTGGGAAATTAATCGCATATTCCGACTTCACATTCATATCCCCCTTCANCACCCTGTCTCTCACTGTCCTATTCTCTGACATGTCCTGAACTTTGGGAAATTAATCGCATATTCCGACTTCACATTCATATCCCCCTTCATATGCACGTTACACGATATATGTACATTATGTACTTAAATTTCCAAGTTTTAAAAACAATAAATTAAATTAAATATAGAATTATTATTAATAAAATTATGTGTAATCAGCTGTTGTGACGTCACATTCGTATTGGCATTAAAAATAAGCGTATGTACGGATAGTATACTATATACCAGCGTTTCCAAATTTTTAAAATAATTAACAAAATCAATTTATATTACGCACATAACTTTTATTTGTAAAAAAAAACCTAACATCGGTTGTGACGTTATGTTGGAATAAGTCTCGAAGAATCAAGTATGAAAATATAGTACTACAAATGCCTACTTTGAAAAATCTGTAATGCATATCTACGTCTATAAAATCGAATGTGGAAATTGGAAGACTAAAGCCCCGGGAATTAGAAAGAGTATTTATATTGACTAATGCCATATTCAAATTATTCTCAAAGAAATGTCCGGTGGTATGCTGCATGTAATATATCAAGTCTGGATATGTTATGTGAAAAAAAAATTAACTTAATCGATACGTGGAAGGTGATGCATTTGTTTATGAGCATCCATGTGATTTGTCCTATATATATGAATATTTAGAGAAAATTTAAATACTTCCAATTGTTATTAAAATATAATGTAACATTCTTGTACGCTGTGCAGCTGAATAATAAATTATTGAAATTGGATTTTGACTTTCTTTTATGTCGGTGTACATAAAGTCAAGTTTCTTCTTGTACTAATTTCTGGAAAATCATGCACCCTAAGTCAAAAATGCTTGCAAAATGGTCTTTAATTTTGTTTTCTACCCTTATGTCTGGGTACATCTTGAAATTTTACTCTTCATTCTAAATAAAAACCCCCCAGTCTATCCTCAATTACGCATGGATCTATAAATACATTTATTTGTTGAATTTTGGTTCTTATATCGGTGTGTATTTGTGCGTGAATGTAATGTTGACCGAGATGCTGGTTGCCCGATTCAAAACAGTTTTGCATTAACAAAAATGTTCAGAACTACTAGTTTTCTTTTAAGGATTTACAATGCAATTTTTAGTGCTCTCAGACAAATTTCTTAGTACATTTGAAAAAATACGTATTGATTATAATGTATGCAACTTAAGTGAAGTTTTTTTACATTCACGTCGAAATAATTTTTGGCACTACACGATTCCATACATAAGCTGCTTGCCAACATACTTTGAGATCGGTCAGTCAAAGGTATTCCTATGAAATCCAGTATGGCGTCGGGGGATAGAGACATACAATAGGTGTTTCTAATATCACAGTTGAATTCACCTTTACAATACACGCCAGTAGACATGCAACACATTATATTACGTCTCTTAGATTTAAAACTTTAAAATTAAGTATATAAATTTTTTTTTATAAATATATTGGTACCCAACATTGTATTCGAACAAATGGACTCTATTGCTTTGATACAGGTCATGCGTGAAACTTATAATACGAATCTTGTGACTATAACTTCGAGGGTTGGAAAATGGTAGCCATTTATGCTCATAAATAAGGCTTAAGGCATAATATTTTTTTTATCTCGTTTAGACTTGCACTGGTCTGATACTTTCAAATTTCCATGGGCCTAACTTAGGCAGTCGTTGAATGATGTCCAACTGTGCCTCTAAGTTCGTAGCTGTCTGATGTAGATATANCGGTAAAGACTATAAAATTCAATACGTTGTCTAACGTAGTTTGGGATGACATATACGAATCTGTTCTGAAAACGTGCGTCTCTTACTAAATGCTTCGAAAAAGGCTGCCAATTACGATTGTAAAAGGTGTACAGTGTAGTGAAATATAGCAGTCTCTTTTAGGTCGTGGGTGTTGGCTATACTTAGTGTAAATTTGATGGTTCCATCTCAGTAAGCTCCTAAATGACGGGTTAACTATACTTATAAAATGATTGATCTAATATGGTTTACGTTAAACATTTATCTAACTCCAACAGGTTGCTGAAAGACGACCAACTATGCCAAGTTGGTGGGCCTGACATTAGCATACTACGCTTGAAAAATTATTTGAGGTAGGGCGACAACTTTCCTGTATTCTCAAATCGAGCTACTTGCATATACTACTCATAAATACTTATTTAACAATAATGGCACACCTATGCCTTTAGAAAATTCAATTTGGTGCAGAACATGGTCGAACAACGAGTGTTCGTGTTGTCACATTAGCTCTAGTATAGCTGTCATATGTCGCTAGATGGTAGACAAGAAAGTCACTGGCTCTGGTCATGTCAGCGACAGTCAAATGGTCCTCACTCCTGGTGGTCTGTTGAGATCGGCCAGAACTGGTGAGCAGTGCACGGGTTCCTTCATGTGCCCATTGTTCGTACAAAATCTGAATGTACAATTTTAACATCTCAAATTGTCATTCCATCCTCCACCCTGTCTCTCAATGTCCTATTCTCTGACTNGTCCTATTCTCTGACATGTCCTGAACTTTGGGAAATTAATCGCATATTCCGACTTCACATTCATATCCCCCTTCATATGCACGTTACACGATATATTTACATTATGTACTTAAATTTCCAAGTTTTAAAAACAATAAATTAAATTAAATATAGAATTATTATTAATAAAATTATGTGTAATCAGCTGTTGTGACGTCACATTCGTATTTGCATTAAAAATAAGCGTATGTACGGATAGTATACTATATACCAGCGTTTCCAAATTTTTAAAATAATTAACAAAATCAATTTATATTACGCACATAACTTTTATTTGTAAAAAAAAACCTAACATCGGTTGTGACGTTATATTGGAATAAGTCTCGAAGAATCAAGTATGAAAATATAGTACTACAAATGCCTACTTTGAAAAATCTGTAATGCATATCTACGTCTATAAAATCGAATGTGGAAATTGGAAGACTAAAGCCCCGGGAATTAGAAAGAGTATTTATATTGACTAATGCCATATTCAAATTATTCTCAAAGAAATGTCCGGTGGTATGCTGCATGTAATATATCAAGTCTGGATATGTTATGTGAAAAAAAAATTAACTTAATCGATACGTGGAAGGTGATGCATTTGTTTATGAGCGTCCATGTGATTTGTCCTATATATATGAATATTTAGAGAAAATTTAAATACTTCCAATTGTTATCAAAATATAATGTAACATTCTTGTACGCTGTGCAGCTGAATAATAAATTATTGAAATTGGATTTTGACTTTCTTTTATGTCGGTGTACATAAAGTCAAGTTTCTTCTTGTACTAATTTCTGGAAAATCATGCACCCAAAGTCAAAAATGCTTCCAAAATGGTCTTTAATTTTGTTTTCTACCCTTATGTCTGGGTACATCTTGAAATTTTACTCTTCATTCTAAATAAAAAAACCCCCAGTATATCCTCAATTACGCATGGATCTATAAATACATTAATTTGTTGAATTTTGGTTCTTATATCTGTGTGTATTTGTGCGTGAATGTAATGTTGACCGAGATGCTGGTTGCCCGATTCAAAACAGTTTTGCATTAACAAAAATGTTCAGAACTACTAGTTTTCTTTTAAGGATTTACAATGCAATTTTTAGTGCTCTCAGACAAATTTCTTAGTACATTTGTAAAAAATACGTATTGATTATAATGTATGCAACTTAAGTGAAGTTTTTTTACATTCACGTCGAAATAATTTTTGGCACTACACGATTCCATACATAAGCTGCTTGCCAACATACTTTGAGATCGGTCAGTCAAAGGTATTCCTATGAAATCCAGTATGGCGTCGGGGGATAGAGACATACAATAGGTGTTTCTAATATCACAGTTGAATTCACCTTTACAATACACGCCAGTAGACATGCAACACATTATATTACGTCTCTTAGATTTAAAACTTTAAAATTAAGTATATAAATTTTTTTTTATAAATATATTGGTACCCAACATTGTATTCGAACAAATGGACTCTATTGCTTTTATACAGGTCATGCGTGAAACTTATAATACGAATCTTGTGACTATAACTTCGAGGGTTGGAAAATGGTAGCCATTTATGCTCATAAATAAGGCTTAAGGCATAATATTTTTTTTATCTCGTTTAGACTTGCACTGGTCTGATACTTTCAAATTTCTATGGGCCTAACTTAGGCAGTCGTTGAATGATGTCCAACTGTGCCTCTAAGTTCGTAGCTGTCTGATGTAGATATANCATGGGCCTAACTTAGGCAGTCGTTGAATGATGTCCAACTGTGCCTCTAAGTTCGTAGCTGTCTGATGTAGATATAATGCACTTAAAACGCATTCTGTGGCAAGTTAACTACTGTTCTATATTCGTGACTAGGGCTCGTTACATAATTAATTTAATAAACCTAAGATAAATTCATATCCCTACTAAAGTCAATGAGGTATCGAATACATGGGAATAATCGAATTTTATGGCATCACATCAGCATTCGACTAGAAAACGAAAATATATAACACTTGATACATTTACTATCACTATTCTATGCTTATATAATCCAACATGGTGCTGGTCATTGGCTCGTAATCATGTGTTCTGATATATAATCGAATTTTCTTTAAAAAGAATCAGTAGATTTGCCGCTCAATATACTAATTTAAAAGTGAAATAAAATGTATTTAATTAAATGCATTGCTTTTATTAATAAAATCATTATTTAAATAACATCACTAATAATAATACTACAAATACGTCTTGGAAATATGAATCTATAGACACGTCGCTCGACATAGTATTTGCTGTAAGTTTTACAAGTGAAATAAAATATATTACATTAAATACATTACTTTTATGTATAACATTTTGCTTTGCACAATCTATATTTGTTATATCATAATCGAATTCTTTTTGAAAATACGAATCTACAGACAGATCGCTCGATACACTTTTGTATGTAAACAATATGGCATGCTCCTAGTGGACAATAAGAGAAACGATATCCAAGATGGCGGCCGATCCCTCACCACCTTGCAGACAGTAGGATAATCAAGACGGCATCCTATAGCAGACAACGTCCATGATGGTGAACACCGGTAGCACACTCTGGTGAAAAAAATGATGACAGAGAAAGACACGATAGAGAACAGTCGAGAGAGCCAAGGAGCCATGATGAAACGAGATGAGTAGGTGGGGCCAGTCTTGTGAGGCGTCAGTCATGTGAAGGGTCAGTTATGTGAGGTGTCAGTCTTGTGAGAGGTCAGAGATGGCGGGTGTAGGTCAAAGTCATCCGAGATGGAAAATGTAGGTGAAGGTAATCAAAAATGGCGGATCCAAGATGGTGACTGATCCGCATATCCACTGCCAGATGCCATCGTTTGCAAATATAAGCTAACAATTCCTATAAAAGTTCTTAGGGGCTTAACATGTGCATGTTATCAGATGGCATAATGGTGCCTACATACAAAATTTCGCGTACCTAGCCTGGATTGTTCATGATTTATGCTTATAAACTGATGACATCTAACAATTTATATTTTTCATTATCTCTCGAGTAGGCACATTCCAATGGTTATTTTTATATATACATAATTTAGACATGTACTAGCACCCATGTCCTGGTAGCTCAGTCGACCAGAGCGTCAGTTTGCCAATTTAAGATCCGGCAGTTCTCTACTCCTCACCTCCACAGCTTTTTATACTGTATTAAACCATATCACTTCGATAGAGGCGAGTGTCTGCATACATCACGTGGTACATTGCCCTTAGCCCCCAGCCGATTCCAGCGCTCCTAGCAGCCGATGACATTAAGCGACGCTAGCGGGGCCTAGCACACAGTGGGGGAACCAATATGACGCCCCTGGTGGGCAATGAAAGAAACTTCCAAGATGGNACAGTGGGGGAACCAATATGACGCCCCTGGTGGGCAATGAAAGAAACTTCCAAGATGGTGGCTAGTGCCACCTAGCAGATTATATGAGAACCAAGATAGCGGAAGACGAAACAATATGGCGACCTACAGGCAGCCAACATCAGACGATATTCAATATGGTGGTTGGAGAGAGAGAAATAGGCGAGAAATAATGACAGAGCAGGATATACCAAGGTGGAATAATAGAGCAGGAACTGGAAAATTCTAGAAACAATAACATTTATACTCTTGAGTATCTACGCGCAGAGCACAGCGCACAGATAAGTTAGAAGTTAGTTAACTTCGTGTACGCCGTGCAAGTTATATGTTTATGTGCATGTGCTATGCGTCACTGTAGCAGCTACTATCGATTAACATACATTCATGTACCACATACCTATGTTTTGTGCGTAATATTTTGAATGTAGCACATAGACTAAATATGAGGTAGACCGCTTTTCGTCTTCTGAGCATGTCCCCAAAATTGATTAACCTATCGCCAGCATAACTGTCAAAGTCACATGGTCTACAGAGTATAATTTTTTGTTTACGTTTTAATTTTCAACAGTTTACATAAACGTGTTCTAACCTTCAAATCCTATCCATGTCGGGGGCCGCGGTGGTGCAGTAGTCAGACTACTCGTCTCCCACCAAGGAAAACAATGTTCGATACCCGGCGGAGCCACCCGGATTTTAGCATTTGGGGAACGTGACGGACGTTGCCGTATTCACGGGGCTCTTCCGTTGACTCCACCGGGAATAGAACCCGGTTCACCTCGATAGGAGGCGGGTAGTCGTAACTACTACACCAACTCGGCCTCTTGCATGAACATGATTTGAGGTTAGACCACTACTACGTAAGCAAGTGCACCGAGATGGCCGTACACGTCCTCTAACCTAGTTTCAAAACTCCCGCCTACATGAAGTTTCTTTCCGCGTTTGAGGCCGAGAGGTTCAGGAGCGATAAGAACGAAACTGCCTCGCGCATCAAGTACGCTATCGCCACTATGCGCAAGGCTCAGAAATGGCGGGCAGTGTTCTCGTCGCACTGCGTGTGCTAATGAAACTTTCAGCGGAAACTCTGTGGGAATGTTCAATGTTGGGCACTTGAATAGTTTTGTATGTATCTGACGTGTATATTTTGAGACAGCGCTCTGAAAAAGCCGTTTTTAGCTATATTGGAAAAAATTGTGTTTCTAATGTGCGTGACGTCTTGAAAGCACTCAACAGCCCTCGTATGAAGCGTGTGTTCCTTTCGTAGATCAGAACATTGAACGCGCGTTTAATATCTTCACAGGAAAAACGTGAATTCCTAACACTCTGCAACGTAGTTCACGTGACAGGCTGGCGGGGCCCTTAATGCAAGCCAGTGAGGTAGCCACGCGAACAACTGCTGTCCCGTACAAACGCGGGAATTTCACAGTTCCGATTCCAATCTCAGAGGACGGTATGTTTCTTACCTTGCGATGCCACAGGAAAAACTTGCTACATATTTTTTTTTGTGAAGAATTTTTTTTTTTGTGATCGCAGCAAGGCTCGTCCGAAGAAACGAACGTGGCGAGCGCCTGCGCGGACAGGGGGGCCGTCTCCAGACACCGGGACGTTCCAGACGGGGAGAGAATAAAGGAAGGAAGTGGGTGTAACAATATCCGGTGTATCGACGGGGGCGAGGCACTCTGTGTGGAGGGAAGGGCGGACCGAAATCGTCTGCCGCTCCAAAGACCTTCGGGATTGCTGGCTGGAGTGTGGCCCCACCACGGTCCTGG
>NQII01005876.1:119495-144857 GCA_002778355.1 Clitarchus hookeri | reverse complement strand
ACTAATGCACTCGTGCCCACAAGCCTGTCGGTGTGGTGCGTCTGGTGTGGGCATATTGCGGCAGTCAGTGGGCAAAAGGACTCGTGAACGTGCGGTTCACGTCGCATGATATGGTCTATTGGTATGGACTGTGGGTAGTGACTGATGTTATGGCCTGTTCATGTAGTCGGGGTATCATATGATAGAATATTTTAGCTGCAACATTATAAAGGAATAGCTGGTTGGCATGTTTTGACAGTGGATATGCCGTGGCATCAAATATTATGCATTAGTTTAAACATTTATCTTTGGGTAGTTAAATAATCAGATCGTGTAGTTTGTGTATATTGTATTAATTAAGGTTGGCCAGTAGGGAAAGCTGGTTGGCAAATTTAATTGATATTATGGTTAAAGGGTGAAGGACCTGTTTCTAGCAAACAGAACTTTGTCTTCAGAGCTGCAGAAAATTACTAAATAATTTAAAATTGGCAATGTTTTTCGTATCGTGCCGAAGTATAAGAGAACTTAAATTTTGTATAAATGTGAGACTATGCATAACCATGTTACTGCCAGATTACTTGGAGTTGTATTTTAAAGAGACGTCTACAATGAAGAGCCAAAAAGACTGGTATAGGCGTGCGTATGCAAATAACAGAGGTATGGAACCAATCATAGTAACGCGATGCGGTCGGCAGCTTGATCGATTACTGCTGCTACAATGGCAGGTTATCAAGATTTAAGTGAGTTTGAACGTGGTGTTATAGTCGGCGCATGAGAAACGGGACACAGCATCTCCGAGGTAGCGATAACATTTGTATGTTCGTGTACGACCATTTCACATGTGTACCGTGAATATCGGGAATCCGGTAAATCATCACATCTTCGACATCGCTGCGGCCGGAAAAAGATCGTGAAAGAACGGACAAACGACGATTGACGAGAATCATTAAACATGATGGACGTGCAAACATTTCTCAAATTGGCGCAGATTAGGTGTGTGGACTGCCCTGCAGGATTCATGGTGTGAATTGCCTCCTGCATACCTTCAGACATTAGTCGAGTCCATGCCAGGTCGTCTTGCGGCACTTCTGCATGCTCGCGGGGGAGGGGGGTCCTACACGATATCAGGCAGGTGTACCAGTTTTTTTTTTTGCTCTTCAGTGTACTATCTGCATATACAAACTTCCATCTGCTTAGATACCATGCATATCAGGTTTGGTTATTCCTCCTCCACATCCACATCCATGCCCACATCCACCTCCCCATCCACATCCACCTCCACATCCATCTCCACATCCACATACATATCCACATCCACATACATATCCACATCCACATACATATCCACATCCACATACATATCCACATCCACATACATATCCACATCCACATACATATCCACATCCACATACATATCCACATCCACATACATATCCACATCCACATACATATCCACATCCACATACATATCCACATCCACATACATATCCACATCCACATACATATCCACATCCACATACATATCCACATCCACATACATATCCACATCCACATACATATCCACATCCACATACATATCCACATCCACATACATATCCACATCCACATACATATCCACATCCACATACATATCCACATCCACATACATATCCACATCCACATACATATCCACATCCACATACATATCCACATCCACATACATATCCACATCCACATACATATCCACATCCACATACATATCCACATCCACATACATATCCACATCCACATACATATCCACATCCACATACATATCCACATCCACATACATATCCACATCCACATACATATCCACATCCACATACATATCCACATCCACATACATATCCACATCCACATACATATCCACATCCACATACATATCCACATCCACATACATATCCACATCCACATACATATCCACATCCACATACATATCCACATCCACATACATATCCACATCCACATACATATCCACATCCACATACATATCCACATCCACATACATATCCACATCCACATACATATCCACATCCACATACATATCCACATCCACATACATATCCACATCCACATGTATATCCACATCCACATACATATCCACATCCACATACATATCCACCTCCACATACATATCCACATCCAACTCCACATCCAAATCCACATCCACCTTCACATCCACATCCACACCCACCTCCACATATGCATCTGCATCCACATTCGCATCCACATCCACCACCACATCCACATCCACATTCTTTGCCAGATATATAACAAATAGATGAAAACTATATTGAAATCATCCAGCAGTACATTCGTCTTCCTGTGCGATTTACCCAAGGAGAGACTAATATGGCATGTGAATCGCGACATGGACCCCTGCTGCCAAACACCAATCGGTGTATTATTGCAGTAAATTCCAATTGTGGAATAACGAGTGTGAAATTAAGTTTGTTTGGAGGAACCGAATGGTGTACGATTCGAGAATGTGTAGTTGTACTCTAAATATTTAGAGGAACCACGGTACTGACGCCTGGCATATGTNATGGTGTACGATTCGAGAATGTGTAGTTGTACTCTAAATATTTAGAGGAACCACGGTACTGACGCCTGGCATATGTGCTACGAGCTGTGGATGGTATGGGATTTTTCTCATGCAGCGATAATGACACCAGGTGAAGCTTTGCCGAATTTCGTGTTTATTTTTTATGTTTTTGCATGTGGGAAGCAGAAAATCATACAAAAATATTTTTGAATTGGTAGACATATTGCGGTGATTTATCAGTATTGAATTTTAGCATGGTTGGTTCGATGATAGGGTTATTTAGGGCATTTTTTTAAATACTTACTGACTNCTATCAGTATTGAATTTTAGCATGGTTGGTTCGATGATAGGGTTATTTAGGGCATTTTTTTAAATACTTACTGACTGACTGTATGATTGATAACAGCTTGTTTTATTGTAAGGTAGGCATATCTGTTATGTTGATATGGTATGGCCTGGTTACATTATCGGTTGATATGGTGGTATGACAATATTGTCGCTTCAATGGTGTGGTCAGAATGGTTTTAACTGTATGATTAGTTGTACGGGCAGAAGGTTTAGTTAGTATGAGAGGGACATAATACTTGACTGGTATGTTTGTATAGTACGATTTGATGGTACGATATGTTGGTATCGTATCTGGGAATTAAATCTGTATTGGTGTTATATATGGTTAATTGGCTGTTATGATAGCTTAGTTGAAATTTATGATTGGAATATTTTGTTGGTTGAACAGATGGATATATGTCTAAATGAAGAAGTGTGATGAATTGATAGTCGATATGGTAATCAATATATTTGACTGTTATGACTGATCAGTATGTCTGAGGTCGGTGTTTGAAATGGTCTGTACCGTTAATAGCATGACNATATATTTGACTGTTATGACTGATCAGTATGTCTGAGGTCGGTGTTTGAAATGGTCTGTACCGTTAATAGCATGACAGAGGTATTCTTTGATCAGAGTAGATGATATAATTTGGTTGGGTGCTATTGTTTTGTTAGTATTAGTGTATATGCTTGGTTCCTTGTTGATATCGTTATCTGGTTTGGTAATCTCTGTAGTTGGTANGTTTTGTTAGTATTAGTGTATATGCTTGGTTCCTTGTTGATATCGTTATCTGGTTTGGTAATCTCTGTAGTTGGTAGATATATTCAGATGACATGTTGGTAAGTTAGTTTTATGGTGAAAGGTATTATATATATGGTACTCTACCCACCTGGCATTATCGATATAATTATTTGATATAGTGGAGGAATGTTAGCTAGTAGGTTTTGCCGGTGTAGTTATTGGTATGGATGACTAGCATATATGACTTGTTTTTTGGTCAATATTATGGATTATATTGTTGTTTGGTATGCTGTAGGGATGATACCTACTTTTTTTGGGTGATGTGGATATTTTTAATGATGGCTGTTAAAATCGACTGGTTTTTTGGTGTTGATATGTTTGGCATAGTCTTGGGTATTAGGTTGGTATTTTTTTGTGGTTTCTATGAACATTATGAAATGAGTTGTTGCTATCGTATGCTGTATTTCTTATAATGATATATGCAAGATTGTGTTTGAAACAGTTCTGCTGGCCGGTAGATTTAATGGTATTTTGTATTTAATGCTGGAGATATAGTGGTAAGCATGGTTATTGGTATAGACGGTTTGAATAATCAGCTGGTTTGTTTATCTGGTTTGTTGGTTGATATGTTTGGTATATTGTTGCCCTCATACCTCATCGTCCTCCTCCTTGTCCTCCTCGTCGTCCTCTTGGTTCTCGTCATCATCATCATCATACTCCTCGTCCTCCTCTTTATCTTCCCTCTTCTCATACTCGTCCTCATCATCATCATACTCCTCGTCCTCCTCTCTTCCCTCTTTTCATACTCGTCTTCCTCATTGTCATCCTCCTCGTCCTCGTAGTCTTCGAACACCTTCTCCTCATCCTCCTCCACCATGATCACCTCCTTCTCCTCTCCGATGTGCTGGTCTATGTGTATTAATGATTGAAATATTTGGCTTGAATATTTTAGTTGATGTGAACTGTATGATAAGTTGGGTAGTGGCCTGCGCATTATATTTTTCTGGTGTTTGTTGGTAAAACAGGTGGATGTGTAAAATGTATATTTTTGGTAATGCATGTGTGTGGACTGAATAGGTGAGGTATGCTTGAGGTACAGTGGGAGATATGGGTGGTGAATATATTCAGTGTTGTTCGGTAGAACAAATGGGATGGTCTCAACTGTATAGTTGCTCGAGCTATGATGGGTTGTTTGATAGGTGTGTTGGGTGGTATGGCTGAGTTTTTCTTGTGCTATAGGAAATGGTATTTTGGTTGGTCTGGTAACATTCGGAAATTATAATTTGATAGAATGAAGGTACGTTTGTATTATGGGTTCGTATGAACTGTAAAGTTGCTTGGTACACTTGGGTTTTAATGGATGGTATTGCTGGTGTGTTGTTGGGTATGGTTTCCAGTATATCTGACTGGTGATTGTCGGTGTATGTCAAATACCATGGACAGTATCTTTGCGCCGGTGAATCCTGTAATTCTAAGGCATGCTTGAGTTAAAGTGGTTGGTATGGGTAGTCAGTTAATTTGGCTAGTGTCAGTAGGTATTGAGGATGGTGAGAGAAGAAGTTGATTGTGTCGCAGCATTTGAAATGACTGTGTATTGTATGGATTGTATGTTTTATTGGTATGGCTGGTGTATTTTTTAGTATTATTGGGAGATATGATGAGTAGTATATTTTGTCTAGTGTCAGTTGGTAGAGCAGATGTAATGGGTGTTGGGCTATGGGTTGGTCTGACCTGTATGGTTGCTTCATACACTTGAGTTATGGTGGATTATAGATGTTGAGTAGGGGGTATGGTTTATAAGTAACTACTCAGCTTGTCTTGGTTTATGGAAGAGGGCTGTTGGGTGACCTTGTATCGGTTGTTTGATGGATGGTAGGAATGATTGTAGCAAGGTGCAACTTAGAATGTAAGGTTGCTTGGTACATTTAAGTTATAGTTTATGTTATAGACAGTGTGTTGGGCAGTATGGATGATTAGTAATGAATTATTTTTTCTTGGTATATAGAAGATGGGATGTTGGGTGGCCTTTGTTATGAGCCTGGGTGGCTCATAACACTCTTAGGAAAGGTTAAGATTAAGGAAAACAGGATAAACTCATATAATTAAAAGGATGGTTTGAATTGATTAATATAACCTTTACTTGTTCTAAAGGGGAAGATTATACAGTGCTATTCAATTAAAGTTAAGTCCAACAGGAGTGAAAGGGAAGGACTTAAGGAATGTTGTGANAAAGTTAAGTCCAACGGAAGTGAAAGGGAAGGACTTAAGGAAGGTTGTGAGTAAGAAGGAGGATCACATAGAAAGGAAGGAAACTTACCCCAGCCTCGCACCCGGACCCTCTGGCGGAAACGGCCCAAGGAACAGCCGCGGTCTTGCCTGAAGTTCGTAGGAGACGACGACCCCTCTCGGCCGTATACGCCTATATCACTCTTCTCGCCCCACCACGTTACTATTGACGTACTGTGATTTGATTGGCTCCCCTTGCGCGTCGGCGGTGGGCTCCTCTGGGTTGACTGCTATTCTTAGGTAAAATGCTGTNGGTTGACTGCTCTTCTTAGGTAAAATGCTCTTAGATCAGCACTGGCTCAGCGGATCCCCTGTTGCCACGCGTCGTGCGGTTCATTCTCCCCTGATTGCTGCAATCACCCTCAATCTGCCGTTTTGATATTCCAGCACTTCTGAGGCGTCTTCGCGCCATTGTTATATCGTTGCTGAATTCGGTTCCGGCCTGGTGTTGATGAACTCTGTGGCGTTTCTCTTAAGTAAATGCTTAGTTAGGCATTTCACACCGGGACTCAACCGTAACATCCCCCCCCCCCCAAAGTGATTAAAAGAGATGTCCTCATCTCTGGAGGGATGCTGGAGAAGGTGGCAGAGTAGAAAAATATTAGTGTGATAGCTGAATTGGTATTAGGTCAATAGTAGAAGGAAGGTTGAGTAATGAAACTGGAATCATTAAAGTGGACCTCGTGGATGAGGTGGGATGAACGAGTAGTGTTGAAAATGGTTGAGAGTAGAAGTTGGGCGCACTGATCGTTCACCGTGGGTCGGCGGACTCTGTATACACGTGGGGGCTAGCTGTGACGTTGCTGACTGGCGAAGTCGGTCTCCTCCTGCTGTGGCGTCGTGCGAGGCGTGGCTGAGGTAATGAGGAAGCTGTTGGGAGGGCGGATGTTGGACGTACAACGACATACATAACAGTTGCCAGTTGCAGAAATTCCCTCCACCGGTCACTGAGTGTGGCCGCAGAACCACGCGCTTGATATAGGCCGTCGTTAACCGTCTCGTCGTCGTCAGTCATCTTTAGTCCTTTGGGCGACCCTACCAGCGAAGCAGACCAGGAAGATGGGTGTCCGGCCGTCGCTAACCGTCTCATAGAATCAGCCTCCGGCAACATTAACAAGGTGATGACTTTCCAGTAGGGTTAAATTAAAATGGCGTGAGTTAAATAATAATAATCTTAAATTCAATGTAAAGCTCCCCCGGTCAATGGTAACATAAATATCAACTGTAAATGCTATACGTTAATAAATCTCATATATTACTGTTGTGCTCTACCAAATCATGAGTCGTTATTTGAGATACGCCCCCAGCGTACTCTCATACTTTCAAGTACGAATTGGCTGAAAAGCTAGTTCGTAACATCTTGTATCAGTTGTTTGATTGATGGTAGGGATAATTTTGGCATGGGTTGACCTAGAATGTATGGTTGCTTGGTACACTTGAGTTATGGCAGATAGTACAGACAGTGTGTTGTGTGGTATGGATAATAAGTAATGACTGAGTTTTGCTTGGTTTATGTGAGATTAAATGGTTGGTATGTTGGGTGGTCTGGTTTCCATTATATTTGTCTGGTGTTAGTCGGTAGAGTAGAAAACATTGGCATTAGGTATGATAGTGTTATGGGCTGGTCTGACCTGTATGGTTGATTAGTATACTTGAGTTGTGGCAGATGGTATAAATGGTGTATAAGGTGGTATGTTTGTTTAGTAATGACTGAGTTTTTTTTGGTTATAGGAGATGGTATGGCTGGTTGGTATGTCGGGAGATCTGGAATCGGTCTGTTATGTTAGATTGACAGATGGTAGGAATGTTGTGTGTTATGGACCATGCTGAAATATGCATTTGCAGTGGTAGATTTAAGGTGTATTTGTATTTCCCGAGTATTTTCTTGGGTTTTCGAGAAAGGTGCGGTTGGTTTGTATGACTGAGTTTTTCTTTTATTACTGTGGATGGTATGGCTGGTCAACATGTTGCGAGGCATGCAGGTAAAGGTTTGCTTAGTGTATGTATTTTTTATTTGAATGGTGGTGGGTTAAATTTGGTTTTATAGAGTGTGGTAGGTTTGATTTTTTCTGAGTCCTATTTGGATATGTTATGTTAGGTAGGTTTTTTTTTTTTTAACTATGTTAAGTCGTCTTCATTATAGTATACCGAAAATACTAAATGAGTAAGAGAATAAATGGGAAAAATGTATATATATAGTTAAGTACAATATAAGTGGTCAAGTACTATGCACAAGGCCAAAAGACCTAAATAAATGGAAAAATTTATCAATAGTCTTGAAGTGAAATACCTACAAATATGTGAAAAGATATAAGCATTACAGAAGTGGTTAAGTCCTCAAAAAATGGCGACCTAAATGAGCTTGCCTGGAGGCTAATGGAAAAAAGAAATAAAATCTTTGAAGATGTCCTAAAACAAATGTAGTCGTCAGCAGACGAAACAAGATGGTGGTTGGAGGGTGGCCGATTAATCAGCAGGTGACTAAATAGGTTTTTACTTGATGGTTAGGTTATGTTAGGTTAGATTATGTTAGGTTAGGTTAACATGACTTTCTTAGTCCTACATAAGGTACACATTTCGTATCAGTTCAATGTGTGTGGTAAAATATTCAAAGTCCCTGCACAAAGAAAAATTTTTACAAGTCGTGCACGAGGTGAAACGAAGGCAAACCCTCTGCAGTGTACAGCATGAGACCAAATGTAACCCTACCATGCAGCGCCGATAGACTGTTTGAGCATAACGAGGGCGAAATCATCATCATCAAAGAGGGCCTTCAGTGTAGGGACTATGAAATGCGACAAGAGGGCAAAGAAATGGTGATTTGCTTCAGCAAAATATGCGACTGAGGAGCACACAGACTGTTACCACAGGAAGAAGCCAACGTGTTTCTATTCATCGAGGGGACGACGATGTGCCACAAACTACCCTGCGAGGTGAAGACCAGCTCGTCGGACGAAGATGCAGAAAAACCATGGTTGTCATTTGGTTAAACACACACACATATGAATGTGTTTCTGAACACTTTGTGCTGCCTATATGTTTGCACTTTGCACAAACCAAAATAATTTTTCAACCTTAACACCAGAATGCACTGCGCTATCAGTGGATTTATTTTTCACAACCATAAGGTTTCCAGGGTTTTTCCTTCATACACCAAACCATTTCTTTCAAGATCTTATTTTTTTGCATACCGNACAACCATAAGGTTTCCAGGGTTTTTCCTTCATACACCAAACCATTTCTTTCAAGATCTTATTTTTTTGCATACCGCCTCCAGGCGGTGTGTTATTCCTCTGATAAAAACAAATACTGAAGGGACTGAATTATGTATAGTCTGTTTCATGCTTTGGTGGCTATCAATCGCATGTAGACAAAAATGTATAATATTTGCTATAAATAAATAATTATGAGACAAATAATAATTGTTTATAAAATAATGTATGAAGGTCCAATGTCACAAATATAATATAAGCGCTTTTTAAAACATAAAATAAATGGACGATAATAGTGAAAAGAAAAAAGCTCAGGTCCGAAAGCATCCTTGCCAAAGTGCTAACATACAGGTCTGCACCTGTGCAGTATCAGATAACCAGACTTTGCACACATACATGTGTACATGCTTCCACACAATTTTCACAGGTCTGGACCTACACAGCGTCAGGTAACCAGAGCCTGTAGACATGCATGTGAAGTAAAGCATTTGCATTTGCCAGCTACACTCCCCATGCAGATCGTCATCAAAAATAATTTTATCATACAGAGTGGCTCATGGCCATTTGCTTCTATTCTTATACATTACAATGAGTCGCCCACTGAACACATCGCTCAAAAAAACAAAGCAAATGAAGACAATTACCTGCAGTCTACTATGATAGCATGCATGCTTGCTGGAAAAAAACACCACATCTTCGCTTCTGGTATGAATAACTGTTATCAGTCTCATATGAGCTAGCACAATTTCCAGACTCGCAACAGACCACAGTATAATGATATAGACAGACCTGGGACAACTGGCTCTGGCTGGGGACAAAGGNTTTCCAGACTCGCAACAGACCACAGTATAATGATATAGACAGACCTGGGACAACTGGCTCTGGCTGGGGACAAAGGGACAAGCTGCCTGCAATCTTTGATGAAGTCACACCAAAATATAATGCTCTGTCATTCCTCGCCAATGGCAGCCATATTGTTTTTCATTTTTTCCCTGGGAATTTCTTTGTTTTTAAACNTTTCCAGACTCGCAACAGACCACAGTATAATGATATAGACAGACCTGGGACAACTGGCTCTGGCTGGGGACAAAGGAACAAGCTGCCTGCAATCTTTGATGAAGTCACACCAAAATATCATGCTCTGTCATTCCTCGCCAATGGCAGCCATATTGTTTTTCATTTTTTCCCTGGGAATTTCTTTGTTTTTAAACNAATGCTCTGTCATTCCTCGCCAATGGCAGCCATATTGTTTTTCATTTTTTCCCTGGGAATTTCTTTGTTTTTAAACTCCTGTTCTATCATTCCACTTAGTTGTTTCCTGCTCTTTCATTCCACTTGGTTTTTTCATGCTCTGCTATTCCTCGCCTATGGTATCCATCATGTTGTTTCAAACGTAATTTCTATTTTTCCCCTCTTTTCCCTATTCCTAACCTCCTACAACATCATTCCAGTTGGTTTTCTCCTGCTCTCTCATTTCACTTGGTTTTCTCATGCACTTTCATTCCTTCTCGTCTTTCTCCCGCCCATTTTCTCTCGATTGTCTTCTACATCCTCCACTTTGGTCTTTCCTTCGTTTCCATCGTCTGCCGTAGGTGACCATCTTTAATTCTCACGCCCGCTACCAGAGTGTTCTGATCGCAAGTTATACCATTCGCATCTAGGAGCGCTGGTATCGGTGCGGCCATCTTGTGTTGTTAATAATTTCGCATGCAGGAGTGCACTGGCATTGGAGAGTTTAGTACTATCGGTGGTCGCTAGGAGCGCTGAAATTTTTTTATTTTGTTGTTTCGGAACTCGAAAAATGCCGGAGATGCGAAGGATCATTCCTGCAACCCTTGGGCCATCAGCCAAGCTTCCTGACCATGAGACCACCGGAAAATCTAAGAAAATACGGTATTTAATTGCGAATTCATATATGTCCCATCCTATCACTCGGAAAAAAATTTGGGCAGGCCGCGACTTTATATAAAAGTTATATAAAAATCATAATATATATGAATTATATATGGGGTACTATAAAGAATCGATATACACCAATTAGTAAATATATAAAAACACTATAGCAGAAAATATGCTAAACGCATTATGTATCTGCTTAGCGAGCCTGCTTAGCGAGCCTGCTTAGCGAGCACACGCATGCGAAACATTTCTGTAACAACTAGTCGTAGGATAAAAAAAAATTATTACAACAGCATTTTCTTATTTGGCACGGCTGCTGAAGAATGGTGATTTCCGCTGTTCACCGCCGCTTCGACCTCACACTTTACCGTCCACGTGGCATAACCATGTGCACAGCTCCCCAAGCTTGAGACCGAGGGAAGTGCACAACATCAGCAAAAAACAACACCATTAAATTTTCTATATGCAAACATTTGCATGTTTGGATACAAAAAACCAACAATGTTGTCGCAAGTATAGTGTACATACAGTTTACAAGATGCTAAAATGAAAACTTCCCACCTAAAAAAAAAANAACAATGTTGTCGCAAGTATAGTGTACATACAGTTTACAAGATGCTAAAATGAAAACTTCCCACCTAAAAAAAAAATGAAAGCGGACACAGGAACGCACAGAAAGACGGCAGCAACAGAAGAAGAGTCTAGTAGATGGTCATATGAAGAGAGAGAGGGGGGAGGCTGGGGGCAGCGCAAATTAATCGGAAAAGCAAATACTAAACGACCACCAGTTGCTGCAGTGTATGCATGCGCTACGAATACAATTTCGCACCCACAGCACCCANCGCAAATACTAAACGACCACCAGTTGCTGCAGTGTATGCATGCGCTACGAATACAATTTCGCACCCACAGCACCCACTAGGATCAGCATTGAGTCCCCTGGCGTGAGGTTTGTAACAGTAGGTCGCATCGGATAAAACCAAACATCAGGTCCCCCACAGGGCATATCGGTGACACACCTGACAGGATAAGAAATATCTCCTGCACTTGCTATAGTATGCCACCAGCCATCAGAAACCACACACCTGGAAAGGTGATGATGATGACACCTTGCATGTGCTAAAGTGTGCTGTTGGAAAAGTAAGCATTATACACATAGGCAGTTTGACCCAAAGCTCCAACTTGCATACCCTATCATATCGAATAAAGCCAAAAAGCAAGATCTCCACAGAGCATATTGGTGACACACCTGACAAGAAAAAATAACACCTCCTGCATGAACTTTAGTGTGCCACCAGTCACAATCAGCAAAAACGATACACCTGACAATATAATAAATACCTTCTGCATGGGCTACAGTGTACTGCTGTAACAACTAAAAAAGAAATGGCATTCAACTGCTAGTATTGACCATACAATTGTGTGAAAGCAATGTCATCATAGTAATAAATACTCATAATTCAGTCAATATATTCATATGGTACAGTATGTATTCCATCATCCAGTATGCATCTCTTATCGTCCTTCCATGACAGAGCCAACTTATTGATGCATTCACTGTATAGAACATGTTGGTGAGAGCGAATGATATTACATTGACCTGCATTTTACACTGCTGGTGGAGAACATGCTTATAATCTTCAAAGAGAATCTTATTTTTAACAACAAATTTCTGCACTTCCTTGGCCCTCTTAGCTATTTGCCCTTACACTTGTAGCAATACAATTTTCCCTGAAGTCCGAGGAATTTAGTCATAATGGCTCCTTCATACTCATCTTTAAACTTCCTCAACACTTTGGCATTGGTTGGGTAGTAGCAGGGATGGTCGGCAGGGTAGCAGAACATGTCGAATTCAGCGCTGAATACAGGATCAGTACCTAGGTCACGGTAAAAATATTAAGTGCAGAAAGAATAGACAAAACTATCGATGTCCATGTATACCAAGTCACATCGTTCACCATACCATCGTCTCACCACATCGTAGTGGAAGCGATATATTACTGTTTTGGAGAGGTCGAGGACGGAGATCACAGCATATATAGGATTATGGAATAAAATTTTCTTCTTCTCTAGTCCTATAAGGGCAAGCTTCTCGTGGTAAATGGTTCTGTACTTGTACATTGGTTTCCCTTCGTGTTTCCTAAGCATTGTCCCACTGCATACCAGTTACAGCATTTGTCACTTCCTTTTGTTATCCATTAGCTTGTCAATCATAGAGTTGTTGGCAAGGTTGAAGAAATCACACTCGAAATNTGTCACTTCCTTTTGTTATCCATTAGCTTGTCAATCATAGAGTTGTTGGCAAGGTTGAAGAAATCACACTCGAAATTATTGCTGGCGGATTTCCTCTTCTCCGTATTCAGATTAATGTAGGGGTTCAACTATGGTGACCGCACGAATTTGAGGAGACGATGAATCTTCGTCACCTGGAGGCCATGGGGCAATGCTTGCTTCAGAGTCCTATAATNTGTCACTTCCTTTTGTTATCCATTAGCTTGTCAATCATAGAGTTGTTGGCAAGGTTGAAGAAATCACACTCGAAATGGTTGCTGGCGGATTTCCTCTTCTCCGTATTCAGATTAATGTAGGGGTTCAACTATGGTGACTNTGTTATCCATTAGCTTGTCAATCATAGAGTTGTTGGCAAGGTTGAAGAAATCACACTCGAAATGGTTGCTGGCGGATTTCCTCTTCTCCGTATTCAGATTAATGTAGGGGTTCAACTATGGTGACTGCACGAATTTGAGGAGACGATGAATCTTCGTCACCTGGAGGCCATGGGGCAATGCTTGCTTCAGAGTCCTATAATGTATAATGTAATGTTGCTTATCCTCTAGCATTGTAATTAACTTATTTTGCTTCAAGCCTGGTAGACACTGGTTCATGGGGAGGAAGGGCAGATCCTTGTGGTCGTGATGAAGGGCTGCAGGATATGCAATATCAACCTCTGGGATGTAGCCGACATCGCTATCATCAGGTACGGACATTATGTCGATATTAGGTTTATTACACCTGAAATTGCATAGTGGTAATGGTAGACTCATCGCCCATCCGTAGAGGTTGTTTGCATTGGCGTATTGCATGTATGCATCCAGCTTGTCAGTTTCATGCTTACCTTCCATGTTNCCGACATCGCTATCATCAGGTACGGACATTATGTCGATATTAGGTTTATTACACCTGAAATTGCATAGTGGTAATGGCAGACTCATCGCCCATCCGTAGAGGTTGTTTGCATTGGCGTATTGCATGTATGCATCCAGCTTGTCAGTTTCATGCTTACCTTCCATGTTCCAGTTGTTGGCAGCACAGTGTCGCAGCATGCACTGCGAAACATCACCTATGATGGCTGACTTAAGGAACGGGTAGGTACATGTCATAGTCCCCCAGCAGCTCGAGTTCCACCTTTGTAATTTATAGCATGTCATCGAACGAGAACCCTGTAAGACTCACATAGCAGGCACAGTCAAGCTGATACGTTTCCAAACACAGGTGCTGTAAATTCTCAAATATGTCAGCTAAAAGGAGGATATCAACCTTTACATATAGTCGGCTGTATATCTCGAATGACTCGCAGTGGAATTTGTCCCATACCGCTTGTGCATGATCATAGTATTCGACGGAGATATTGCTGTTGGTGAGGCGATTGTAAAACGACCGTTGAGATGGCAGCTGTGGCTCTTCCAGTGTGGTGAGATCGGTAATGTATTCGTACGAGTACACTCCTTTGCGTATCACCAATGTGACCACATCTTGGCTGAAAAATTTCTTCATACTTACAAACTTGTCTGCAGGTAGGTTTTGAGCCAGTGAAGCAATACTTGCAGCCATGAAGCGATACATATCAATGAACTGAATGGCAAGTCAGTCACCCAGCTGTTTGGAAAAAATAATCATTTTCTCTTCGCTATGTGGGATAATGAAGATGTCCTGCATATCATATGCCAGCTCTTTAAGAATAAAATTCTCTTCTTAGGATATATTAGGAAATAATACAACCAGCTTGTTGGTCGGAAACGTAGAATGTTGAAGTAGTTACATGGTGGACCAATGTATTACCATGTAAAATGGCCATGGTCTCTGACTTTGTAATTCACCTCTGTAAACATAGCATTGCAATAGATACAGTATCTTGCTTGATAGCACATAGCCAATTGGGTTGCTTTCAGTGGACTCATATGTCCTTCACCTGTTTCCCTATAACCATTATTGTCTCTGTAAAGTGCTTGCCAGCATCTTCCCCTACATATATAACTAGTTCGGTCGGCAGTGAAGTGGTCAGGTGTGCTGGTATCTGTTCGTTATCCACATGTACATACAGGCAGTAGCTATATGCCTAATGCAGCTGGTATGAATAAGTGCATGCATGGACCAGGTTCGGAGAATATATATGGACCAGCTTGAGTAAAGCCTCGAAATCTGCATAAACCACAATGGGTAACTGGTCTGCATTGTGGTAGTTTTTAAATTTCAGGATGCTTGGTCTTCCATCTGGTGCAGCCTTGGGAATTTCCACATGTGCTGCTGCATGTGAGTTACAGTAATGCTTATGCTGCTGAAGACAATGCAGACCTGTCAGCCCCGATACTCGTGGTTGATCATCATAAAACGTGAAGCAGTGCTTGCATATATTAATACTTCCATGGTGCATAGTAACCTGGGAATGGACGAGAAAACACAAGTCTATAACATATGTATAGTGGTTGTTTGCATCATCGGTTACAAGCAGCAGCAAGCAGCAGGTCGAAATGCTGAGTCTGTTCTGCTTTGACCACACATACCAGTATGAACATCAGTCCCTCGTCCAAGGCATATAACTTCACGGACGTATCAGGGTTGTGTCTCACAAAAATGCCGATCTGTTTCAGCGGGGTCGGAAAGGCTAGACCATCAAAATAGAATTTCACCTCAAATTCATGGTAGCGATGGTTCACGTGCTCGGAGTGCGCACCTTCCACAAATCGGGCAATAATGGCCCACTTGAAGCATTCATTATCGTCACTACTCCGTGGGTTAATGACCGCCTTCTTCGCCTTGATAGTGGCCGGTAAATATACCATGATGAAGCTATCAGCATTTCTAATTTGCTAATTTGCAGCTGAAGCCTGTTCACAGCATTGATCGTCCATCCACTTCCCTTTCCCTGGTACTCTTCAGCCTCCTGACAGATCTTGCTTATTTTGGAGTCGACAGCTTCCTCAACATTGGAGGTATTTTAAAATGATGTATACTTCGACTTGAAGGCTCTCTCGTCCATTTCATAATCGTGAGGCTTGGGCTTCACATACTCGCAGTCCATGCAGAGATTGAACTTGATAGAACAATGGGCATCAAATTATACGATTAACTTGTTGATGGGGTTTGGTCGCATGGGGCCCAAATATATACATATATCCTTCGCCGATGCATTAGTGTTCACAGCAACATAGGTCCTTAAGTTGACTCTGAAGGCCATTGTCGCTTCTAAAAACCCATTGTTAGTGATTTCCCCAGCACTAGCAACTATCCATGGACGACTAGTGGGTTTTGAGCGGTACTGTGGTGCATTATATGGACTTGGCTGGGAGGCAAATGCCACAGCCACGTGAGCTCTTTTCACTGGTGGTGGGGCAGGCCCATTACATTTAGAGATGTGTGCATGCAGATTGTAAGTACAGTTAAACTTCCTCTCGCACTTGTCACATTCCAAAGACATGTGATTGGGATTCATCCAGCAACCACATTCATGTCTTAGCACATCTCCAGCATGGTTCAAATTGTCATTTCAGAACTTACAGTGGGTCGAAGCACCCTGTTTGATCTGACTTGTGCAGGTTACGAGATTGTCGGCGAGTTTGTCAGTGTAGGTAAATGTCTTCCCGCATCTACCACAGATATGGTGTGCAGTTTTAAAGAGATTAAGGTGGATGTTATGCTCATGATGCAAGCCATTCGGGCGATCGGAAAACACACGATCGCAGAATCCACACTGCAGTGCAGATGGCCGCAGCGTAGGCATGTTAGACGATTAATATTAAGAATAAGTTGATGATGACTGCGAAGATTGTGATGTTGGTGCGAAAGAAGGGGAAGATGGAAAAGAGGGACGACTGAACTCCGTCTCGATCGAAGAAGAAGCAGTGATGGAGGAAACTAGATGGCGATGTATTGTCTCGACTCGACTGTGTTGAACTGTGGAATGAACGAGGATGTATCGATGCAAGAACACCAGGATAACCCCTAGAGAGAACAAGCACAACCTCTCAGCTAGCATGAATAAATACATTCCCATAACTTGCAACTAGTCCAACATCGTCACACATTTCAAGTCATCACAAAATACCTTGCAAGAGCAAGATGGATCGTTTGAATACTCACATGGCATAGGAGGCATCAAAAAATTACCTAAGAACCATACAACATGAATAGTATCATTTGACATGGTTGTGTGGTTAGGCCACATGATAGAAAAGGCGAAGGCTGTATGGGTGGACCACATGTGAGAAATGGCAACATTTCACCATTAGGGTTGTCTCAGGGTACTCCAAACTCACCCGTTCCAACAAATTCCATCGCCGCTCCAACTCTTCATCTGTACAGCAGGGCTCTAACCCTCCGGGGGGACGCACGCAGCTGGCAGCATGCACCAGACACATTCATGAAGGTTTCCTGCCTAGTAAAAAGAACATCAAATGTAAAACCAGTTTCCATGATATAGGCACATATCACAGTAAATAAACCATCTACAAATATAGTAATATATTATCCAGGAAATGTGTAACATATCTAAAACTGCCATAACATGCATTTATCTTGAAGGAGAGAAAATAAGTAATGAGAGGTAAGTACTTGACAACAGTGGCTTACATATATACTATGGGTACAGTATGTGTGTAGTTAAGCTGCACACATGGAAATCATTATTGACAATCAAAGAGAATTTTCATATGACAAAAAATACATTCATGCCTTGCCAGGGACTATGGAAGTGCTAATATATGTACATAAAATGCAACGAACATGTAACTAAATTTGGAGAGGTATGTATAGTTTCTTTAATCTGTCATGTAGGATATGCGACTTCAGATAGAGGGGCAGGTTACTGTTAAACACGACAGAGTCGTGGTTTTATTTGTTAACGGGGCGCTCTTAGCCGCGAGGCCATACCGCACCCCGGCCTCCCAGTAGGCGGGGAAGAGGGATCACGCCCTCTCATCGCAGACATGACCAGCGCTTTCTGAATTGACCAAACCCGTTTGCCCCGACCTGTACACAGGCCGCACCAGGCAGAGCCCCGATCTGATATTGCAGATCGCACAGAGCATGTCCTACCACAAGGCCTGAGATTCTAGCACTCAGATTACCAAGCGTGTGGTATAGCCGGAGCACTACCCACGCCCCTGACGTGATCTCGGGCACGCCCCCGGAACAATCCTGTTCAACGTCCGGCTCTTTTAGCAAGAGGGGGAATCTCTCCGAGCCTTCTCCAGCATGCGGAGTCAACCACTGCCAGCACGAGTCCAACCTCGTCTGATCCAAATTCCAGGGAGTACCCCTGGATGGGCCAAGCGGATCATCCCGTGCTCCCTCTTAATTTCCATGGCACGTATGGGTTTTCCTGTGTCCGACTGCGTCGCCTAACCTCCATGCGGGAGTGTGCGGAGTCCCTCAGAACAGGTGGGTACCGCCATGACCGTCCGGTTTTACTCCCTTTGCTGTCTTCACCAGGAGCCGAGCTCACACGAAGCCGCACACCAGGCCGACTCGCAACATCAGACACGCGTCCTTTACCATCCTAGAATTTCTTCACAGGGAAATTCCTGTTTTGGGCCCCAGTGGCCTGAGTGCCAAGAGGTCCAACACCCCACCAAGTGGTCGGGCCTTGGTACTATCTATCGGCCCAAGCCATCACGGCAGATACCCCTGAACAGCCGCTAGAAAACTGTTTCCCATAGGGCACGGGCGGCAGAGCCCAGTCTGTTTAATCAGGGGTGGCACGAGAAGCCCTGGGTTGCCATGGATGTTGAGAGGCTATAAGAGACGCATCACCCATCCTTTCCGGAAACCGGTAAGTAAGTTCGTCTCGGCTACCAACCCGCTGGTTGCCATGGCCATTACTACGTTGCTAGCAAACAAATAATTATTTTAGGCACCTTTTTATGACAGCTATCGATCGTACAGGGATGCATCATGTTGTATGAAGTAATATTTCAAAGTTTTGATGTTTGATGTGACCATGAAAAAGACATGTAAAGTCGCAAATTAATTACACTTCAGTAGTGCAGTCGTATGTGTTTTCGACACCATAAATATGAATATATGAATTACAAGAGTCGTATAGCCCTATCTGCATGCTAATAGGACAACCAAAATATATACATATTTCAAAAATTCTTTAAATTTAATACACACACAATGTTTATTATGTCACACCCATTATAGCTTACAGCCTACTTAACATCAAGGAAATCATTGCACAAATGCAGCTGTCACATATATAACATTACAAAATTATCTTAGCATTGCCAATGAGGTATAATGTTAGGTACCTAGTCCCTTCAGACATGAAAAAGTACGACTTACAGTTTNTATCTTAGCATTGCCAATGAGGTATAATGTTAGGTACCTAGTCCCTTCAGACATGAAAAAGTACGACTTACAGTTTATTTTAACGTGGTGTATTTATCATCGCTATAATGAGTGTGTTAAATACATGAAGGTAACTAACATAAATGCGTAAACATTACACTCACAAAAATAAAAAATTATGTATGTGTGTTAAGTTTACACATAGGGCAACCAGCATCCTAACACAGTCAATGTTATACATACAATTACAGTATGTCCGACAATTTTATGCATACATAGCATTACCTGAACAGTCGGGGATAGTAATGCGGACAATCATCCAGCGGCTATGTTAAGAAAAGTCAGAATATTAAACAATATTCCTATTTCAAATAGAATGGGCGCCAGCTCACTGGGTGAGCACGAAGTCACAGTTCTCAGGATCGTNTATCTTAGCATTGCCAATGAGGTATAATGTTAGGTACCTAGTCCCTTCAGACATGAAAAAGTACGACTTACAGTTTCTTTTAACGTGGTGTATTTATCATCGCTATAATGAGTGTGTTAAATACATGAAGGTAACTAACATAAATGCGTAAACATTACACTCACAAAAATNTACATGAAGGTAACTAACATAAATGCGTAAACATTACACTCACAAAAATAAAAAATTATGTATGTGTGTTAAGTTTACACATAGGGCAACCAGCATCCTAACACAGTCAATGTTATACATACAATTACAGTATGTCCGACAATTTTATGCATACATAGCATTACCTGAACAGTCGGGGATAGTAATGCGGACAATCATCCAGCGACTATGTTAAGAAAAGTCAGAATATTAAACAATATTCCTATTTCAAATAGAATGGGCGCCAGCTCACTGGGTGAGCACGAAGTCACAGTTCTCAGGATCGTGGGCCGAACGACCACGTGGCTGTATCCCCTAATACACACTGTACAAATTTACAGTAAAATGTAATATACAGTCGGGGTATTCAGGCACCCCAGCACACCTTAATATTACATTTTTACCTTATAAATAAAGGATGCCTCCTTGAGGCATCGATACTTCCTGGATAAGGCCAGGGCCTGAGATAAAACACAAAAATGAGAACTCACAAGTTTCTGTTAACTCAAGTAAATTGTTTTGCCGAATAGTATACACAGTTACATGTATGCAATGCAAATTAAAGTGGAAATGACTCACAAGGCCTGCCAGCGGCCATTACTATACAAAAAGGCCAAGGATGGCACGAAAACTTACAAGAGTAATTAAACCTCCGGAGTCGGTAAATTGCGCTGACGGAGGGGTGCTGCGAACGCGGAGAAGGCTGTTGATAAATTTAATAAAAGTTCCAGTAAATTACGTTAATCTATTGCAGTTAAGTGTTCAGAACAAAGTATGAAAGTCACCAGCGATGCACGTGCAGCACCTTAGACACGTGGAATCAGACTGCCGGATATGGCGTGAGCGAGTGGCATCTTTGCTGAGAACTCGCTCCACTCCGCGAGGTAATTTAATTAACTGACCTCATTAACATAGAACTTTAAACATATACTCATAAAACTCTGAAACATTCTGAGTGAGTTTTCTTAATCCTATAGAGAGTTAAGAGTTCTTAATTAAGCACTAATATAAATACAAAACATGATTATGTGGTGCCTTGCAGAGCAAATGGGAAATTTAGGTATGTTAAGTTTTGAGGCACTCTACGACCGGAACGGTCAGGTTGAAAGAAAGACTAATTATTTCCCAAGTCACTAATTGGCTAGATTAGACACAATTGTACTCTGAAAATTATATAGAACCCTTCAAATAGCCTAGCCTTGCTACTCTACACCTCATTAAATATACATGTTGCGTGCATTTATTCTGCGATTACTTCGCAATCCTCTAAGGGGGAATTTCACGAACATTTGCCCATGGGCGATCAATTCTAAGGCTATTTACTACACATTCTAACACTTGATTCCTATCTTAATTACATAGATATCTCTGTAGGGACACCACAGGCACTCGGTTGGATCACTCGGTGAACGATGCAAACACGCATTGGGACGTACGACGTGCGTGTTCGGCGGGCCGCACTGATGCAGCGACTGTGGGCCGATGACATGATGAAAGTGGTCGCGCCAGCCCACGCAGGAGTGGTCCACGTCATATACATATAGTATGTCCGACAATGTTATACATACACTTACCACAAGGCTTGAATGCAAAGTGCAGGTAAGAAAGGATGTTGGTGTAGCCAGCATAGAAGTAAGCAAAAAAAGTCACATCTCAACTAGCTGGCAGCACACACGATACTGAGTGCCGACTGTCGAACACCATCAACTTATATAGTATGCTTGCTCGTTTGGAGGGGGATGGGAGGGTTGCCTCTACTCCACATAAACAACCATAATATTGAATTTCATTCGAACATCTGCATGACTCGTCTCTCTCTCTCTCTCTCTCTCTCTCTCTCTCTCTCTCTCTCTATCTCTCTCTCTCTATCTCTCTCTCTCTCTCTACAGAACAAGAGAAGCTGTAGCAAACACACACCATATTTGTATGTGCTACCTTTCTGTGTGAGTAACTGAGTTTCATACATGTATGAACCTTTAGATATATATATATATATATAGTATACTGTCTCCTTTTTAACTTTACTGGCAACGTTAACTAAGTGTATTTGCATGTCATGTGCAACCTCACTGCATTGTCAATTGTGTATTTCATACTCGTGTAGTTGAAAGTTTAATAAGGAACAAGCTGTATATGATCACAAATATATACATTTATTGAACATGTGTCTCTCCACACATACAGACAGGACAGACAGCAATCAAAATGTATATGACATTACAATACAACACTACATATCTACAAATACAGACATGGAGACATTTGAAATACTTTAGAACAAATTGTGCATGTGCATTTTACACATATACTTGAAAATTATAGTGACATATGTACATATACGAACTATACGTTTATACTTGCACACAACAACATCATTTCGCCTCATGTCAGCAATCAAAATACTTTAAAACAAATTGTGTGCATTTACACACATACTTGAAAATAGTGACATGCATTTCAGCATTGTGTCAACCCCTTTAATTGAAATAGATTGTTAAAACCAATGNACATACTTGAAAATAGTGACATGCATTTCAGCATTGTGTCAACCCCTTTAATTGAAATAGATTGTTAAAACCAATGCATAAACATGTATCCCTCCCCCCACATACACACTACATTTCTTCTTACACAGAAAGGCTAGAAAAAAGTTGCCACATGCCAGCATTCAAAATAATTCTTTAAAATGAATATGTGTGTGTTTACAAACATACTTGAAAAAATAGCGAATTACGAAAAAAGACTTGCTACAGTACATCGATCATGATGTAGATACTCCTTCGTCTCGTTGACAGTCATTGAAGCAACATCTGGCAGAAACAGCTGTCTAGGTGGTATCAGACCACAGGTCCGACAAATGGTGTGATTGTCTTCGTTGACAGACGTTGCAGAGGTGCTGGACGCCTCGATCTCCAAATGTCTGTGGGCGACTTGAGGCCATCTCTGCTGCAATCGCGTCCTCGTCGTCTATGTGGCAATGTTTGAAGCAACCTTAACTGCCCTCTTTTGCTTCTCAGTGCTATTGAAGTAAGTCACAGGTTTGGAGATGGTCACCTCGTCAGCTGGAGGCAAAGGCTGTGTGGCTTCACCATCGTCGTCAACATGAACTGTGACTGCTTCTGACGGCTGTGAGGTCTCCTCTGCTGCTGCTGGCGCTGCTGGACAATAATCTGGTATATGAAATGCCACAGCATTATGCATGAATGNGAGGTCTCCTCTGCTGCTGCTGGCGCTGCTGGACAATAATCTGGTATATGAAATGCCACAGCATTATGCATGAATGCTGCAGTAAATACAATGTCTTCCAATCATGGTAATGGGGTGTCCTCCTGCATGTAAAACACGACACACTTTTCATAGGTCATACATCCGATCAGTTGTTGACCTGTTGCATATGACGTCGGCTCATGTGCCATCAGGTAATGGATGACACTGTCACAATTGTCTATGTAAGTTCTCACCACGTCACCTGCTTGATAGCAGTATGTCACGCTGCTGTGTCCTGGTATCACACTGGTGTAATATGTGTGTTCAGGTCGGAAGGTTTTCATCTTCTTTGTCAAACCACTGATGGCGACGAGATGGATACATGAGTCTTATATAGCTCTCTCTCTCATGTGCGTGGTGTGGGTGTGACATCACAGTTATTTAAAAAAAAAAACCTCTGCCAGCAGTGCTAGCACACATGCAACAAGGACGCAGATAGCCTCCATACACTTACAATTGCTACCATGATGTTCGTGTCCATACTCGAGGCTTCCATGATGTACTGGCAGCACATGTAAGTTAAGTAATATATTTATTTATATACACAGCAGATCCCGGCCGTGCATGGTAGGATCCATATGCTTCTGCAGTCTTCCAGCATAGTGGTATGTATGTGACCCATAGAGTCTTCGCTCCACTGACAAATTGCACCAGTGTCAATGTCACATAACACAAAGTCCACCTTCTTGTTCTTACAGTGTATCTCTATCATGTTCTCAAATTCTGCGTGCATGGCGAGAATGTTTCCACTTGCAGGTATCTGACTGTTTGGGCGGAGATTACCAACAGCGCACCTGCCATAATTGTACCATGATAGAATCTTGCTGTGGAAATTGTCGTTCGAGTTATGTAGGCTGCGCTGCTGCTGAATGCTGGCGAGATGTAGCACTCGTTGCTCCTTATATGATCGTGACGGCATGCTCACATTACTGTAGCTAATTAGACTTCACACATTAGTAGGGAACACATTGTCTTTCACGTAACTGCTCCAAGCTTCATGATGGAAATAACATGTTCTCCTGTACAGGTCACAGTCCAATGGGTAATTACATCATTGTTGTGAGGGTATAGCTAATTTTTAATTGTCTGCATAAACCACACCTGTTATATATTCTCTTCATTTGCATGGACCAGCATATCGATGATGATGCAGGGCAGCTCCGTGTCTGGGTGCAGGAAATACACAGGCCATGCATTAACACTGCATGGTGTCAAGTAGAAGACACAGTATCCCTCTTCACTTTCTTTGTTGCACACCCAGTGTTCGAAACCATTGTATATTTCCAGTTGCTCGGGTAGTCCAGGAGGTTTGAAGTGAACACAATGGTACCCAGTCGTAACATCACTGTACTTGGACACATCCAGTGGAGTGAATGTGGTGTACATGTTTGACATGTACGTGTGGAGAGCTAGAGTTCTACTGAGTCCAGTTGCTATATCTTCCTATGATAATTCCATCACATGCATTTTCTTGCTGTTACCGATAGGCTTGGTGCCAGCATATGCTATGTGCACCATAGTCTTGTTAAGCAGTTTCATGTTTGTCTCCAATATCAGTTGAACGTAGAGTTCAGGTAAATGTATCCAGAACTCTGAATTTACCATGCATATCATGCACTTTCCATAGGATGTATCCACCAGCTGGAAATATGATGTTGTGTACCACATCCCAATTACCAAGTCCGACAGTAACCTATAATGAGAATTGCTGTTCAGCTTTGCTATAAGCCCGTCCATGATGGGATCTGGTACTCACATGTATGGAAGCGAGAGAGCAAGCTACATATATGCGGGCAGTCACGAATAGTATTGTGGTTTAACCTCGATTTCGGGCCTGCATTTATATCGCCTTCTCTTGGAAGAAAGAAAAATGCATTTACTATCCACCACCCCCCCCCCC
>NQII01005876.1:97992-115906 GCA_002778355.1 Clitarchus hookeri | reverse complement strand
GTCAATTCCATATCAATTTTTGACGGAGCTGGTCGTTTGTTTGAAAAGAGTAACGACGATGGAATCCGATAAGTTTCTTCAAATGTTGAGCACCACGAGTGCTTCGGGAGATAACTTCTTCCATGAAGCCTGTAAAACTCTCTCATTAGCTCTTCTTCGGAGAGTAGAAGCATTGTTGAATAATAACCCAATTCCGTCGATCTTGGCTACAAGAAACTGCAATGGTGAGCAATGCACTCATATCATCGTAAAGAACGCGAAAGGTATTAATGCAAAAAAGATGATGGAAATTGTGATTTATCTTGGGGCAGATATCAACGGCCAGGGGTACCGTGGTTTCACTCCTCTGCACTTGTGTGTCTTGAAAAGGAGATACTTGCTTGCCGAATGGCTGTGTAAGGCACCAGGCATCAATCTAGAAGCTGCAAACTCTGCCGGGCAGACTGCCTTTCAACTTGCATTTGAACGTGGCAACTGCCAAATAATGGGATTACTGAAAAACGCTGGAGCCAAGTGCGAACCTCCGGTAGTGATGAAAGTGATGTAAGTGATGTAAGTGATGAAAGTGATGAAAGTGATGTCAAAATTTTGAGGCTATAACTGCTTATGTTTAAAAATCGTAAGTTAATTTAGGCAACTAGTTTTACGATTGTGATGCATGCGAAGTAGTCTTAATATTTTTGGGTTTTACTGTTGTATTTTTACTTTGTTAAATTTTAAACTTGTGACTGATTGTGTTGTTGAATAACTGAAGTAGGTATGAGTAGTTCTAAGTCCTTTTTTGTACTCCAAAGCAACTCCATGACTTTTTAAAATAATTAGATTTTTCATAGATAATAACTCGAATACTTTTAATAGGCATATTGTTGTAAAAAAACAAAACAAATGTTCCTTTATTATTATTATTATAATCAATTCGTTAAGTAACTATTATAAAAATAATAACCGAAATTTGTGTTTTTTATTTAAACTCTACGTCAGCTTTCGTCTTTAAATAATAAAAGAAATAATTAATTTACTACGTTCCCTATTGTTTTAGTACAGGAAACAATAACAATTATTCCCCGGAAGGATAACATCAAAATTTTCCCAAATCATGACGTAAAATGGGTCTGTATTTGATAGATTTCCTTGTATTTTACTATTCGCTATATGTTTTAAGAAAACCAGCGGTGAATCAGTGACGAAGTGCGGTCATGATGTTTACTAAACATTCAAAAGCCTTTATATATAAGGGGAAGGATAAAGGAGACTTCATTCAGAATCAAGGAGCGCTCATGGCAAGACCTTAACCTTATATCAATCCTCATTTATTCTGAGATGGAAAGCTCGTACTTCAAGACTCTCAGCGCTTTAGAGCTGCTGGAGATGACAAGTCACCCGAAATTTTGCAAGCTCGTCCGTCAAGAACACGCCGAAGTGATGGAAGTTCCACTGATGGGCACAACGTTTCAGTCTTCAAAAAAAGAAAATTCGTGGAAGAATAGGTACAAAAACATCCCGTGTTGGGATCATTCTCGAGTGATTATAAACTCCTGTAAAAGTTTAACTTCTGGCGAGGAAGATTGGGACTCGTCGCGAGTAGCGATAACGTCAGAGGGAAACTCATCCACCTATATACATGCCAATTACGTGGACGGATATCAAGACATCAATAAGTATATCTGTACTCAAACGCCGATGGAAGATACCTGGAAATCCTTCTTTCGACTGATTTGGGAACAACAATCAAGTGTTATTGTGTCGCTGACAGACATAAATAGAGATAACCAAAAAAGCTATCAACTTTGGGTGAATGAAGAGGGCACTGAGACAACCTTCGGAAAATACGTCATTAGAATCCTTGAGATTAGAGAAGAATTAAGTTTCACTAGAACCCGAATACAGATCACTAACACGAGGACAAAAGTATCACGAAAGATAACCAATTTTTGGTTCACTGACTGGCCTGACAACAGCATCCCCACTGGTATGGAAGAGTATTTGGACCTTCAAAGGAAAGTGAACCAAGAACAGTCCAGACTGATGAAGGAAGCTGAAAATGGTTTCCGAACCCCAGGACCTATAGTGGTTCATTGCTCTACGGGAACCAGTTGGGCAGGAACTTTTTGTGCTATAAATAACGCACTAGAACAACTTAATGAAGAAAAAAAGGTTTCGATACCTCAAATAGTACTAAAAATCAGGAGCCAAAGACATTCCAGTATTTTCCTTCCAGAACAATATGCGTTCTGTTACATAGTGTTGCAACATGTTTTACTAGAAGGAGCCGAACATAAACAACCAAGCTGATACTAAAAGACAAAAGACTTTAAGTTTATATACTTGATTCCCAAAGGAATAGTGATGTGAGTTACTTTTAAATTGTTTCGAAAATGGTATTTAATATTGTTCAATAGGTATTATTTGAACTTATTGATTCAACAAAGGCGTAATAAGGAAAATGGGTACTTAGCGGGAATTCGAAAATGGTTTTCCTCATTAATGAAATGACATACATGTACGACTTAAATTAAATTTAATATAAAATACGACTACTTATGAAATAACTGTACAATTTATCTGTATATAGCCCCCTAATTACTTAAGTTACTTAAATTTAAGATTATAGCCAAATTTTTAAATAATATCAGCAAATGATTACTCATTTCCTCCATGTCATGCTAGTTGTGTCACACATATTCCGATTGAAAACTGTCATCTCACAGAGCATGACACAATCATTCGTCGTAGCTGCGAACGTACCTATTTTAACGTAACATCAATGCTATTAAATCTATTAAAACGGCACCATACGACACATCGGGATATGTGATTGAAGACTATGACGTCAAAGAGTACGTTGGTATAAGAATGATAATTAGATACTAAAATTGAGTTTAAGCTTCCTAGAAGTGGGCTGCAGTCCCATAATCAACTGTATCAGATTCACGGTGTCTGTTTAAAATAAAATAATCAAGAAACGGATGTTAGTTGATTAAATTTCTAAAAAATGAGACAGCTTGTTGGGCCGGAGTTGCCCTCGTAGTAGTTTTCACAAGGACTGACTCAATGTACATTTTTACAGCCTTGTAACAAAATAAATATTGACGAGGGTTAAAGGAACGACGGAACCTTCCGTCACGAATATTAAACACTATTGATGCTATTGAAATTGTTTGAGTTTCGTCGAACCTGGAGATACTAATGTCTATTACACAAAAGCACGGAGTTCTTCCTAGTCCCGCGCTACAATGGAGAACGATTGGCGTAGGCTGGGAACGTTTGTAGCCGATCTCCAGCGACTTTGCATGCAGCTCTTTCTGGCACTGCCTCACCTCCAGAACAAAGTTCAAAAATTCTGAGGTGTTTGTCGGCACGCTGAAGTCGGGCCAAGCAATAAAATTGTAATGTATCACTTGCTGAGTGGCTTCGGTCCCATCTGTCTGAATAAGTGTAGATTTGACGTAGTGAGGAAACCGCTCCACACTGGTGGTAGTGATTCGGAACTTCTCGAACCTCACCGATGATTGCTCTACGTCGCTCCAGTAAGAGTAGCACTTCTCCCTACCGTTTTCTTTCTTCTGACAGAGCATGACAACGATTTGCACGTGCTCCATCCACAACATGCGATAAAAATCGTAACACGTACGCCTTGTTGGGGCTTCCCCGCATATGAACTTTTTATTATGTTCGAAGCCATCTATATAATTGGCATCTATCAATTGGATATTTGAATAGTTCTTCCGGATCCGCTTTGTTGGTAAGACCACGCTGGAGTGGTCGAAGCAAACTGCATGGGGGCATGGGTTCACACTTCTGTTATGTTTGTGGGCTTCAAACGATCCTTCTATCTTCTCACTGCTAATCTCCTGATACTCTTCAAGGATTACTTTTTCACAGTCACTGCGCTCCATTAATGTCATAAAGTCTGTGTATTTTAGCTCTTCAAAATTCTTAGCCATTATTACAGTAAAAATAATGGTTCTATTGAGAGCAATAATATTTATTCGTCACGTCTTTCGCTTATGAAGTGTCAAGCACTGTCTGACGATTTAATTATTCCTCAGGGATTTAAATCAGGTTATTACGTAGTAGGTATATTGATTCATGTGTCCTGTTATCAATAACGTCGCGCTGACGTTCATATGAGATATGAACCACAATAGAGTAATACTATCCCTCATTTAACACTGACGATATTTGAGCATATGATTTTATACTGCGTAGGTAAATATCTAAAAATTACTATTGTTGCTAACTGAATTAATAATTATACGAGTACGTCGACTCTGTTGAAAATTCCCAATAACAGCGACTGAAATAAAGTGGGAAAAACGAGCTTTAGGTTTTCCTGACATTTTCGAGAAGTGTGCTGCAGTCCTATAATGAACTGTATGAGACTCATGATGCCTGTTTAAAATAAAATAATCAAGAAACGAATGTTAGCAGTTTGGTCATACCTAACTTGAGAAAAATGATATAGGTATGTTTTGCAGAATGGGCAGTGGATAAGCTATCTGAGGTCACGACATTCCTTATAAATAATAATTGGAAACTTTGTTATGTTGAGTGATAAGAGCGCTAATCTACATAACGGTTGCCTGTTGTTTAGTCCCAAATTAGGTAGCCTACTTTTTTAAAGGTTAATACTAGTTTAATTTATAGTGTTTTTTTTTTTTATTATACTGCCAACCGAGTCACATAATATGTATCATGGGTTATCTTTGCAATATAGGAGTATAAATATAACTTTTTATCATTTGAATGAAACAATGAATTAGATACAATTTCAATAAAGCTTTATTTGGAATACAAGTTTAATACTCATAACATAATAATATTTTATAACAATAAATACAGAGATCGTTTCACAGTAAGTGCATAAGCAATTTCACTACTAACTAATCTTAACGATAGTTTACTTGATTAAATTTCTAAAAAACGAGACAGCTTGTTGGGCCGGAGTTGCCCTCGTAGTAGTTTTCACAAGGACTGACTCAATGTACATTTTTACAGCGTTATAACAAAATAAATATTGAAAAGGGTTAAATAAACTATGGAACCTTCCTTGGCGAATATTAGATACTGTTGAGGCTATCGAAATTGTTTGATTTTTGTCGAACCTAGACATACTAATGTCTACTACACAAAAGCATGGAGTTCTTCATAGTCCTGCGTTGCAATGGACAACAATTGGCGGAGGCTGGGGACGTTTGTAGCCGATCTTCAGCGACTTTGCATGCAGCTCTTTCTGGCACTGCCTCACCTCCAGAACAAAGTTCAAAAATTCTGAGGTGTTTGTCGGCACATCGTGGTCAGGCCAAGCAATAAAATTATAATGTGTCACTGGTTGAGTGGCTTCGGTCCCATCTGTCAGAATAATTGTAGATTTGACGTAGTGAGGAAACCGCTCCACACTGGTGGTAGTGATTCGGAACTTCTCGAACCTCACCGATGATTGCTCTACGTCGCTCCAGTAAGAGTAGCACTTCTCCCTACCGTTTTCTTTCTTCTGACAGAGCATGACAACGATTTGCACGTGCTCCATCCACAACATGCGATAAAAATCGTAACACGTACGCCTTGTTGGGGCTTCCCCGCAGATGAACTTTTTATTATGTTCGAAGCCATCTATATAGTTGGCATTTATATAGTTCCCCCGGTTCCGCTTTGTCGATAAGACCACTCTGGAGTGGTCGAAGCAAACTGCATTGGCGAATCGGTTCAAACTTTTGTTATGTTTTTGAGCTTCAAACGTCCCTTCTATTTTATCACTGATAATCTTCTGATGCTCCGCAACGATTTTTTCTTCGCTATCACTGCACTCCATTAATGTCATAAAGTCGGCGTATTTTAGCTCTTCAAAATTCTTACTCATTGTGACAGTAAAAATAATAGTTTTATTGAGAGCAACAATATTTATTCCTCACGTCCTTCGCTTATTAAGTGTCAAGTACTGTCTGATGATTTAATTATTCGTGTGCGATTTAAATAGGGATAATTCTCAATAGGTATATGGATTCTTTTTCCCCTTTTGTCCTGTTATCAGTCACATGATGCTGACGTTCATATGAGGAATTAACCACAATATTGTAATATATCCCTCATTTAACACTAACCATATTTGAGCATATGATTTTATACTGCGTAGGTAAATATCTAAAAATTACTATTGTTGCTAACTGAATTAATATTGTATCATCGAGCATGCACTAGGTCAGCTGAAAAAAGAAAAAACAATCTCCATCCAGGATAGTGTGATGGCAGTTCGGAAGATAAGACACTCGAGTATTATGACGCTGGAACAACCTTAAATAATTATCCAGCCATTTGCCTTAAATATTCCCACATGTAAATGAGATAACAGAAATTAATTAGGGAAGCCCGAATTATTTTACCAAAACAATCAAGCGGTGCCAGTAATAACCTGCTGCTGGTCATTATTGATAAAAAATTCATAATAGGTTGATATATCAATAACCTCATCAGTAATACACTGCGTGATAAATTATAAACAAGCTAAATGGCTTTCCCGAGTGCCGCACATTAATTTAGATGGCTAGCTATGAAAGCGGCTACTTAAAATTATAAAAATTTTGAGGATAACCAGAGCAAAGTGTTATACGAGCCTGTTGACTGTGTTGAAAAAATTCCCTATACCTACGACCGAAATAAACTGGGAACAATGGGCTGTGGATTTTCCCCACATTGTATCGCAATTTGAATGACCTATTATGATAAATAGGTTCCCGATTAGGAATACGTATAAATGTCGGCCCATCCCGATAACAGAGTCAATTCCATATCAATTTTTGACGGAGCTGGTCGTTTGTTTGAAAAGAGTAATGAAGATGGAATCCGATAAGTTTCTTCAAATGTTGTGCACCAAGAGTTCTTCGGGAGATAACTTCTTCCATGAAGCCTGTAAAACTCTCTCATTAGCTCTTCTATGGAGAGCAGAAGCATTGTTGAATAACCCAATTCCGTCGATCTTGGCTACAAGAAACTGCAATGGTGAGCAATGCACTCATATCATCGTAAAGAACGCAAAAGGTATTCTAGCAGAAGAGATGATGGAAATTGTGTTTTATCTTGGGGCAGATATCAACGGCCAGGAGGCGCTCGGTGGTTTCACTCCTCTGCACTTGTGTGTCTGGGAAAAAAATTACGTGCTCGCTGAATGGCTGTGTAAGACACCAGGCATCAATCTAGAAGCTACAAACTACGCCAAGCAGACTGTCTTTCAACTTGCATTTGAAAATGACGACCACCAAATAATGGGAATACTGAAAAACGCTGGAGCCAAGTGCGAACCTCCGGAAGTAAAAGACAGTGATGAAAGTGATGAGTCATAATTTTTTGAGTGATTCAAAAAGTTGTTGTGAAAGAGCTAAGTGTTCAAATTTTGAGGCTATAACTGTTTTAATATTTAGTTTTAATGTTTTTTCGGTTTTACTATTGTTTTTTTTTCTTTGTTAAAGTCTAAGCTTGTGACTGATTGTGTTGTTGAATAACTAAAAGTAAGTGTGAGTTGTTCTAAGCCCTTTTTTGTACTCAAAAACAACTCCATAACTTATTAAATTAATTAGACTTTTCAGAGATGATAGCTCGAATATTTTAAATGCGCATGTTGTTGAGAAAAAAGAAAACCAATGTTCCTTTATTGTAATCAATTTAATTAAACGCATGTGACGTAACACGACTCTTATTTCTCTGAATGATAAATTCGGATCTTTTAGACCTTGTTAATTTGAAAGTAGGGCCGTTTACACGCCTTCCACGTATCAATTTTCTTTTTCTAGAGAGTCCTGACTGGTTCTTCAAACTAGACTCGAACAATACGTCTATGTCTAAGTCATCTTCTTGGACAGCCATGTTGGCTGACTGATCAGCTTTCCTCTGCGAGTGCCGAATATACGCGTTAAACAGAATGTTGGTCGTACAGCCGGGACAGCGGTCCATCACCCTCCAAAAGTTTTCTTCATCCATAGTCAGGAAAAACTGCAAAGAAAATCGTCAACTTAGATAAGATAGAAGGACAAAGGTCACATTCAAAGATAGCTAGGTTATCTCTAAAGAAGACATACCTCTAAAAGAGAAATAGGTTTTCCTTCCTTCGTCGGTGTTATAGTTGGCAAGGTCCTTAAGAGCCAGACTATTCTACTTATGCATTTCTTGGGAAACATAGCAAAGAACGGGTCATTCAGTTTCACCCAGTTAGGTCGCTCATCACTATAAGGCACCATGTTTAGTCTTTTTTAATCCTGAAATAAACAGTTACAATTTAGGTTAAACGAAATGAGGAGGATAAAAATTGTTTATCCTGTTTTGATACATTATTAACATAGTACTTAGCATTCAATACTTACTGCACAGAGCCTTTCTACTCGTCGAGCTTTCACAGTGAAATGAACGGTTCTCTTCTTTTTTTCAATAAATATAACATCATTGGCATGTTTACATGCAATTTATTTTATCTAAAACTTCAGGCTAACAATCAATGAACAATTCAATTGATTTGTGTGACGAACAGCTGAACTGAATTTTCATTCAAATATATACTGTATGAACTCACAATAGGATTTGTTTTTCACTAAAGAGTTGGCGTTCATTAAAATCCCAATATGGCTGAAAACATCGTACTTGACAGCAGCCTTGACTGCTGAATATAATTATAGTAACTGATAACTACAATCGTTTAAATCGATTCTTATTTATTCATTTTGGTCCATTCTCTGGTCATTTAATTGAAGAAAAAAAGCCAGTCATGAAGACTGCATATCTGTGTAATTGACGGTCAATCGTTACGCGCGTTAACGGGAACCGATTTTGAAATCTTTCACGGACAATAGCGTCCGCTAAATTTTTATATTGTCGGTCATAAAAAAATATTTTTGGATTTGAAAGAAAAAATTTGATGAAAGATTTGAAATTTCGACATGGAGATATCCCCTGGTTTTATTTCTCGTGCATCCTTTATTCAGACTTCAGACATTGAATAATTACGTAACATAAGTACAAGAAATTTATTTAAGTATGATATAACAAAAAATTTGAAATTTCTTTGCATAGATTCCGAAACAGCTATTTATCAAGTTAAATTACGTCTTACTGATTCGTTACGGATGATTTATTGTAATATATTATGATTACTTACATACTATAGTTTCTACGCACCGGTGATAATATGCTATGAAATTATTCATACAATCCACGAAACACTTTGAAGAATTACAGCACACAACCAGAAAAAGTGAATACGGGACGGGACTTTCCCGTTTGTATCGCCGGCCGCGGCTCTATATCTATCTCTCTGGAACTCGTAGCCACCACGCGGCGTATGCCTACAACAGCACGACCCTGCTTCGGCTCCTGCGCTCGTGCAGTCAATTCGGCCAGACACACTTAGCGAACGGTCATGCCACTCGTTTCCGCGCCGCAAAAATTTATCTAAATGGTGAAACATATTACATGTTGAATTGTTTGTGTGGACCTAATGATATTTAGGTATATAAATAAGAATCTTTTTAGTTTCTGTAAGACATAAAAAAAAATTTGGCCCCAAATTTGCCGCCTCTTAAATCTGCCGCCCTAGGCTCCAGCCTACTCAGCCTGCTGGTAAATCCGCCACTGCCCCACGGACAACATGTCGGTGAGTATGTAATTTTATCGTATTCTACATCGCCCTTGTCCCAATTAAGACAGTTATAGTGTTTTCCAGCCACATATTAGTGACCTTACTTTTCCTGTCGAGCATCCTCAATGTAAACAAAGGCAGATATTCCCATGACACTATGCTACCATCTACATATGCTAGGCAGATGTGCTTAATAATGAACCCACATTGTGACATGCAGCTCTGAATGTTTGCGAACATTACAGTGGTCTGATGATGACTGAACTATATGTGCTAATTACATAAGTATTTTAACTACTCTGTCGCGAACATTGTACGTGACCAGACTATTGCAAATTATTAAGGCGTATGCCTGAGTTTTGACTGGGAAATTCTCTGCGGTGGTCATTTCAATCCTGCAGTCGACTATGCCAGACTTTAGACTATCATTCTGTTTGCTAATGTCAAAAACTAGAAGAAGACCAGTGAACGTGAATTCACTAAGTTATATCATTGGTGACTGTGTTTGACCATAGTATGATTCTGAAAGTTGGCATACATTTGATATGGTACCATATACATTTCGTTAGTGAAATCTAAGTTTAAATAAACACATGGGTAACACTCAGAGTTGAGGAATACTTTAATATTCTTTATGTTCGCATGGTCAAATTTCGAGTAGTCTGCACTGAGAAAACTTTGTTTACCAGTTAGGAATGCAACTATTATGTAGAGGGGTTTCTCACTTGTAAAACTTGTTTTGACATTACAATTTATGCTCATAGAGCGTGGTACAATCGGGAACAATTCTAAACTCAATTTACGAAATGCAATATCAATGTTCCTGCCTTTCTCCACATATTTTAAAAATTTAATATGCTGACATTTTTACCTGCACATGTGGAAGTAGCGATTCAATGGATCNCTTTCTCCACATATTTTAAAAATTTAATATGCTGACATTTTTACCTGCACATGTGGAAGTAGCGATTCAATGGATCGTATCGTCAGTGATGTAGCTTATGGTGCAGCAGCAATATGCAGGGCAGCATTAGATTGCGTGATGGCTAAGATAATAACAAGCTCCTGCTAGGAATTAATAATTACACACCTGTAGTCTTCGGCGAAACTTAGAAGCATGGCTAGCAGGATAAATACCTAGAATTTCCCATTTTTGTAGACAAAAACCTTAAAGTACTCTTCGATCCCACAGCCGGCCATTTTAGCTGCAGGACATTGGTTTTGCATCAGGAAAAGATAATTCTTTATTGTAGCTGTAATTCCAACATATCTCGTCGCATCCACTTCGCAGCCATTCAACTTGGCGTAGTGTCGGTTACCAGGGCTGGTTTGGTGATATAATTTTGCCTGGCGCCATAACTCAGTGGTGACCTAATGAAGTGAGGGTCGTACAGTCGAGGGCCCAGGGACCCTGGTGAACCTGCCATCAGTTATTGCTTGATTGTCGCGTACTTACAGTTGCACACTTTACATAGGATGCCGAGACTGTCGGCCGTCTCGTACGCCTGAACTATTTTACTAAACACTGATGACGCTTACAAGGTTGCCATATTATAATAATAATAAACTATTTTACTGCTTGAGCGGTTTATTCATAGTCCATTCACAGGTGAATAAATGTCTGAATGATATAAAAATGGCCTCAGTCTTTGCGCGGCGAAAAACACGTGGCTTTAAGTTGATAAACGTGTTTGCATTGAAAACTCTCCAGTGAGAGTACAGTTGCTCTCCCCTCGGTACTTGAAACAAACAAAAGAAATGTTCCGGTTATTTACTTGAATACTATTGTAGTGAAGATTATTTCAGCCTAACATGCCGGTACCGAGGGCCTCGCCGGTACTCGCGGAGGAGCGAGAGACTTACACTTCTGGTCTCGTTCAGGTGCTGAGAAGAACTGGGGCGAGCTTGGGGTCGGCTTCCACCACCAGTGGCGAAAGCCGAAGCCAAGCGGCGAAAAGGTGAAACACAAAAACACTGAAAGATGAAATATGTGATGAAAAATGATATGAATTACATTAAGCACAAGAAAACACAATGACTTACATAAATGCACTTATTAAACTGTTACATTATTGCATAAAAGTTTAAATTGCACTGTCGGTGATGCGTCCACATTACACTAGCCACAGCATTGTCAAGTATACTATGAAAACCTCTCTGGCTGTGGCTGTGTCCTTTGTTGACATAACGTACACTAATGCACTACACTTTGTAGCACTTTCTCTGGTGCAGCTGGTGCGGTTGACCCGACTGCGGCAGTCAGAGTGAGCACAAAGGAGGTCGTGAACGCATGGTTCACGTCAAACTCATAGGCGATTCTACTTATCATTTGCATTTTACCATTTCTGATTATTCTGGTTATTGTTCGTACAGCACCACCAGCCTTGGTAATTGTTCCACATAACTGCAAATATGAATTACACGGCACAGTGTATATGTCTTGGTTTTGCACTGCAATTATAACTTCAGACGAGCATACATATGGTCCCGGCAGATAGGGAATGTATGTGTGGATTTCGAGCCTGTTGAATGCCTCTTTAAAGCCTGCCAGCTCTACCACATTTAATATTTCCACATCTGTAGTTTTTAATCTTAAATCCAAGTCTTCTGAGGAAACGCACATTTTCTGGTGTTAACATGCTGGGTGCTCGTCTTGTACTGACTTCCAGTTTGGTACCGTAAGCTGCTTTTATTACCTCAGTAATCGCCCTCTTAAATTGCTGGCCCATATTTCGAAAATGAAGGCGTACTGTAATTTCCTCTCCTCGGAAATGAATCAAATGGCTCTCTTGGTCTACTATATACACAACCACTTCCTGTACACTTTCCATCATGACAGGGTGTCTCTGGTACATCCACCAGCTTAAAACCTGAAGGAACCAATGCGGAAAATTCGTGTAGTGTTTGGCTGGGCTTACCATTATGGTATGATCAAATAACAAAATTACAGTTTATTCTTATAATGTTAATGGGGGCAAATGCTTACTGGGAGGGTGGATTCGGGCACTTTATTTGCTTCATACATTTTGTTAGTAAATCCAAGCATTGCAGGAAGTGTATATCTTTTCGTGAAATCTATCTGAGCAATACAATACATCTCGTTGTGCAGCATGTTAGCATTACCTCGTAGCACCAATGTCACTTCAGGCTCCAGTACACACTTAAGGTACCCGCATATATCTTCAATATCATACGAACCTGTGGGTACACACACCTCGCCTCTCTTACTGTCCTCCTTAACATAGTGAAATATAAAATTGTGTTCATCTATCTTCGGTACAGAGAAGTAGTTTTGAATATATATCAGTGCCATGGACCACATCCTGTCCAGGTTCAGCGGAGGGAAGTGCACGGAGCATAATTCCGAGCTATTGCCCGACACGGACATGACTGATGCTTAGAAGTAGTACATTGCCGTTAAGTATTTCTTTATTGTTTGTCATGTGTATAACTACCTTGAAAGGAAGTGCAGGCATAAGTGACCAAAGTTCCACTATTGTGGCAGTTGCTCTGCTTTGTAGTTGTAATGTAATCTCACGCCTCACATATATTTTTATTTCTGGTGGTGCCCTTAAATTACCCTACCTGTCAAAATATTCTGCTGTATCCCCACACTTTGTATATGCAGGTCCAATGAGTCCCCGACCCTCGGCTAAAATCTAGGTTTACTATGCCACACTTCACTCGTCTCTGACTACATGACAGCCAGTTGCAAATAAACACACCTTGGAAATTGGTTATTTTTAATTTGCAGGCAAACTTTTATATGTCTATGTTTTTTGAGAGGGCAGTTAGGTAGTGACTTTAAGACTGCCTCTTTCGCTTGTTCTTTCGTTTTCTCTTTTCCCCACCGCCACCTACACGGTACGGGCATAGGTACAGGCTGCTGCCATTTTTTACCTCTGGCGAGTGCTTCCATATGTCTATTGCTTCCATATGTCTATTGTGTCGAATCACTTCGGCCAACTGCTTATTTTCTGCCTTATCAGTGTTCACAGCCCTAGCTATACTACTCTCACCACCGACAAGAACGCCGAAGGTGCCAAGTGCTGCCAGAACGAATGGTATATGCCTTCTCGCTTCCCTACTTTGCGAAGTTTCCTCCGAGTCTTCCTGTATTTCCCTTCCTTCCAAACTGCAAACCCATTCCCCTCTAGACTTTAGTTTTCATAATCTTGGACACACCCCAGGCAGATAGGTGTTCGCCGAATTTGGACTTGGGGGACCTAGTTATCGATTTGGCTTTTTCTGTGAGGACAGTGTCGGCAGCATGGCCATTTTTAACTTGCTACTGGTCACATAGGCAATGTCGTGTTCCTTGCATGCCTCATCCAACGAATTTACAGGGATATCGCAATGCTTAAATTGTCATTCTAGATGTGTACCAGACCTGCTGTATTTGTAGCCTGTAATATGTGTCTCGAAGGTAAGTTTTTGATCAGTGTATTCACCAGTCCACTTCTACTCTTGATCTTACTCCCACTGTGCATTACGACATACTAGTGCAACTTGACCATGATTTTTACTTTATACATTTGTTTCACAGCATGTGGCTATCCACTTCACCCGACCGCGAACTTGGCTATCCACATCACCTGACCTCGGGTGCAGGTAACTACCTTACTGGGCCTCGAACGTGACTGTGATGCCATACGTACAGGTGGTTTGTCTGTTCATGTATCAGTTCAATGGAGATTGTGCCACATACCACCACACTTCCTGTTCGCATCACCACTGATGACATTGCTATCTCCCACGAATCAGGTCATTGGAAGCTACTGCTAAATACCATGCGAGGTATCATAGCAGGACCAAGCAACTGTGGAAATACATGTGTGCCTCTGAGTTTGTTGGAGGAACCCAATGGTCTTCGGTTCGAGAACATTTACCTATACTCTAAATTGATACAACAACCAAAGTACCTACGAATAGCACAAATACTTCAAGCTGTATATGATCTATGCTGTTTTCCATGTAGCGACAATAAATTTTTTTCTCGAAGTGGTGCTTTGCCAAACACCGTATTTGTTTTCGAGGACATAGCATGTGAGAAGCAGTCGACCATGCAGCAGTATTTCAGCATGGGCCGCCATGTAGCAGTGAATTCGATTTACCTGTGTCAAACTTATTCGTGTTTGTCTAAACAACTCCTGTGCGACAATGCTAATTTCCTTGTTGTATTCCGCATGGATGACCTGAATTTACGACATGTTTACTCTGACCATGTTAATACAGATATGCCTTTTGACGGGTTTAAAGCTATTTGCTCATATAGTTGGCGAGAACCTCTCGGTTTCCTTGTGAAAGTTAATGATTTCCAGCTTCATAAGGGAATGCACCATAAGGTATTGGATCAGTTCATAATCGTACATCAGTGAACAATTAGCTACGCCATATCCAAGTTCGGCCATAGTGGCCCAAAACATGCATCGGATAGTTGTGTTACATCTACTGGAGATGGCTACTGTAGTTTCGGAGGAAAACGAGTCAAGAATGTCGGTAGGCCGAAACATGACGGTGATGCAGCTAATGCATCCTTTGTCCGCACCATTACTTCAGAGGCTTTGCAGCCGTTTACGGTGATGCAGTCGTCGATCAGTAAGTCTGAGGCTTATCTTCGCACACTGACGTCTGGAATGAACTGGCCCACCACTTTAGAGTCAAAACTAAGTGTTATAGGGAAACGAATTGCCAACAAAATTCTTGAATCATTTGCTGCAAATACAGATACCGAAGTGAAAGCATTGACGTAGAGTGTGGGCAAACTCTCTGCTTTAGACAAAAAGATAATGACTATGGATGATCGTCTCGTCTGGACAACTGCACTGTGTGCTAAATTCGTCAGTCAAGTTAGCGCATAGACTGAGATGGAGGTCGGTTCGAACCAATGGAAGACAAGATGTTAACCAGGATTGTCCGTGCCTTGTCCGATACGAATTCAGATCACGAATTGCGGCTTCATTGCAAGAATATTCGAGACGCCATAACCCATCGTAGCAGCAGGTCTGAAGTATATTTCACGAACCTACTCAGACCGACAAAAGCAGCTGTCGTGGGCTCAATCCGACTGGCGCAAGGAGTTCCCACCTAAATGCTACTGTGTTTTATTTATACTATGCACATCCTGCTCGGTGTTTTAGTACGATGACTGCCACTGCTGAGGATTTAAATTGCGTAATTGAAAGTGTGTGACATACATATTTACTGACTAAGTGTGCGCACATGGAGCGCGATGCTACCTTGGAAGAGGCATTCCGGCCGATCACACATCGGCTAGATAATTTACAACAAAATGTTCTCACTGCTGAAATGAAGAAAAAACCGGATATCGAACCCAGGACCAAGAGAAAGTGCAACTACTTCCAGATACTACTATTGCTGATGAAGATGATTTGCCTCTGTCTACTTGGAAATGAAAACAAGAAAAAACTAATGTTCGCAGCTCCACTGTTCGTATTTATTTAATGTCGTACACTGGAGAGACAAAAAAACTGGTATAGGTGTGCGTATGCAAACAACAGAGGTATGGAACCAGTCATAGTAACGCGATGCGGTCGGCAGCGCCTATATCAGACAACAAGCGTCTGGCAAAGTTGCTAGATTGGTTACTGCTTTTACAATGGCAGGTTATCAAGATTTAAGTGAGTTCGAACGTGGTGTTATAGTCGGCGCACGAGAAATTTGGATTTTCGCGTACGACCATTTCACGAGTGTAGTATGAATATCGGGAATCGGGTAAAACATCAAATATTCGACATCGCTGCGGCCGGAAAAAGATCGTGAAAGAACAGGACAAACGACGACTGACGAGAATCTTTCAACATGACAGACGTGCAACCCTTTCTCAAACTGATGCAAATTTTATTGCTGGGGCATCAACAAGTGCCAGCATGCGAACTATTCAACGAACAATCATTGATATGGGGTTTCGGAGACGAAGGTCCACTCATATACCGTTGTTGCCCGCACGACACAAAGCTTTACACCTTGCCTGGGCACGCCAACACCACCATTGGACTGTTGATGACTGGAAACACGTTGCCTGGTCTGACGAGTCTCGTTTCCAATTGTATCAGGCGGATGGGCGTGTACGGGTATGGAGACATCCTCATGAATCCATGGAAACTACATGTCAACAGGGGACTGTTCAAGCTGGTGGAGACTCTGTCATGGTATGGGGCATGTGCAGTTGACGTGAAATGGGACCCCTGATACGTCTAGATACGACTCTGACAGGTGACAGATACGTAAGCATCCTGTCCGATCACTTGCACCCATCCATGTCCATTGTGCATTCCGACGGACGTGGGCAATTCCAGCAGGACAATGACACACCACGCATCGAGAGTTGCTACCGAGTGGCTCCAGGAACACTCTTCTGACTTTAGACACTTCCAATGGCCACCTAAATCACCAGACATGAACATTATTGAGCATATCTGGGATGCCTTGCAATGTGCTGTTCAGAAGAGATCTCCACTGCCTCGCACTCCTATGGAGTTTTGGGCTGCCCTGCATGATTCGTGGTGTGAATTGCCTCCTGCATACCGTCAGACATTAGACGAGTACATGCCACGTCGTCTTGCGGCACGTCTGCGTGCTCGCGTGGTCCTACACGATATTTGGCAGGTGTACCAGTTTTTTTTTTTTTGCTCTTCTGTGTTTAATGCAATGTTTAATGATGGGATTTATGGTGTGTACAGACGGATTAAAAAGTGGTTCTTGGGAAACAAAAATGATTTTTTCCTACCCAAAAATGTAATACAAGTTGGAGAAGAATTTTTTCACACCGCACTGGGACTTTATGAATTACTATTTAAATGTGAGCCCTCAAAGTATTCGCGTGATGCTCTGCACCAACACAAGAGATTGCTTGCCCTTACTAGTGCTCATTTGGTGGACAATGAATCTGCCAGTAATGCATACAAGAATGAATATCACACTAAATTTGGCATTATATCGCAGTTGTTTACTGAAGTAGGAATATCCACCAGTTATGGTCTGCATATGAAAAAAACTGTATAGGGAAGGATACCAGAATGTTTATTGGAATGATGCTAATGGGCTTGTCTTATGCCTACAGTTGTTAATTACATCTCAGCAGACTGGGAATAATAATTCCCATACGAACGAAATCGTTAATACATTGGAAGAATTGTGTGAAGATTGCCATATAGTGACATGAGCTGTGCTGACATCGCACGTGAACTTCACAAGTCTGCAAGGCACTACTATCCTAGATGTAAAGTACACAGAAGAGCTAAAAAAAACCTGGTACACCTGCCTAATATCGTG
>NQII01005876.1:77777-97979 GCA_002778355.1 Clitarchus hookeri | reverse complement strand
CCCCGAGCTCGTAGAAGTGCCGCAAGACGACGTGGCATGGACTCGACTAATGTCTGTGAAGGTATGCAGGAGGCAATTCACACCATGAATCCTGCAGGGCAGTCCACAAATCCAATCTGCGCCAATTTGAGGAAGGGTTTCACATCTGTCACGTTTAATGATTCTCGTCAGTCGTTATTTGTCCCGTTATTTCACAATCTTTTTCTGACCGCAGCGATGTCGAAGATGTGATGTTTTACCGGATTCCCGATATTCACAGTACACTCGTGAAATGGTCGTACGCGAACATCCAAATGTTATCGCTACCTCGGAGATGCTATGTCCCATCTCTCGTGCGCCGACTATAACAGCACGTTCAAACTCACTTACATCTTGATAACCTGTCATTGTAGCGGCATTAACCGATCTAGCTGCCGACCGCATCGCATTACTCTGATTGGTTCCATGCCTCTGTTATTTGCATACGCATGCCTATGCAAGTTTTTTTGGCTCTTCAGTGTATTAGTGTTCGGCCAGTGTGACTTGTACCAGGCGGACCCGGTTGAAATGCGACCTTATGTTCGTGTGAATAAGGGCTACAAGTATATGTTAATTCTCATCGACTGCTACAGTAAATATGGTTGGGCTGTACCACTTAAAACTAAAAATTGGACAGATGTTACGAATGCTATGAAGACTGTTTTGAAAGACAAAGGGCCGCCTAAGAAAATGCACATGGATCTCCGAAGAGAATTTATAATTCGACATTCCATGCCTTATTGTCAAAACATAACATAAACCATTATTCTACCCATTCAGGAATGAAGGCGGCAATTGTTTAGCGCTTTAACCGCACTTTGAAAACGAGAATGTGGCAGAAATTCTCGGTTCAATGAAGATACGGATTGCTAAATATTTTACGTGGTATATTATCTGCATTTTAAAAACACAATACATCGTACAACTGGCATGCGTCCCATTGATGTCAAATCTGACTCACTGCTTCATACAGTTGTCAAAAACGAAAAGAAAATAGACACACGAAGGGCAAAAGCTAGTGTTGGCAACTTTGCGCGAATATTAAGAGTTGAAGAAGCCTTCACGAAAGGATACATCCCCTCGTGGTCAAATGAGCTGTACAGGATGATTAAACTATGGCATTACGAATCAAGGACATGCTATCTCGAAGACATGGAATCCAGAACAATATGCAGAGGATTTTATGGCGAAGAAGAGCTTCAGGTTACAGCACATCCAAACACATATCTTGTCAAGAGAATTTCTAAACGCAAGTGGAACAAGATGTTTGTTCGCTGGCTTGGATTTGGAAAAAGCATCATTCTTGTATTCACAAGAACGACATTACGGTCAAGAAATGATTCCTGCTTCGTTTCAAAGAAGAGTGGTAACACCGATAAGCGAAGATGATTCTTTTGTTGACCAGGGAGTATGTATTGTGAAAAAAAATGTTTGTAAAACTTCTTTCTGTCTGAATAAATGAGTTTGTTTATAACATTCATATTGAGTAATATTTATTTTTGCTTTAATGCATGCCTTATCCTGCAAGTACAACTGTATATATGTTTGAAGTAAATTTTTTGTAGAATTGTCTGCGAATGCATATGGGTATAGTAGCAGACAGCTTCCTTCACAGCTGCTGATGTAAGGTTGGAGGTCACAGGCACGCTACTACCCCTCCATACTTCCGGGATGCAGTACCTCAGTTAGCGCCCACCAGATGTCGGGAATCTGCTGCTGNNGGGGGGGGGGGGGTCACGGTTGATAAATCCTGGACACTTCCTTCCCTTCACAGATGCGAGGATCGTGACCGTGCGGCTTTTCTGCTAATAATATCCATCTGTTAGTCCTCCACTTGAAAACAAGTAGGACCATATAACTTACGCGCCGCAACAGACGAACAGCGGTATAACGAGACACTACTACTGTGCATGCTGCTGTTGCAGATTCACGGAACTATGGCTTGTGCGGGTGGTGGTGGGGGAGCAGTAGAGCCGGCGATTGGTCTGTGACCATGTGCGTGGGGCAGAGGATAAACGGTGAGTAGCAGTGAGGGACTGCTGGGTGTGACAGCGGTCTGGTAAATCTTTTATAAAAAATGTCTGTTTACTTACTTCACACTTATTTTTTCAAACAAACACTATTGTTTTCTATATCAGGTATCAACATCCTCGTGAGTGAGCACACTGAAGTGTGCATGTAATTAGTTTTTAATCCTTCAGCTTGCAGCCATTGTTGTTAGAAACCTTTTCGCATGTAGGGGCCACAATGGCTGAGCAGTTAGCCTGCTCAACTCCCACCAAAGCGAACCGAATTTAACTCAGGCCAGGTCACCCGATTTTCGCAAGTGAGAATCGTGCTGGATGATGCCGTTGGTCTGCAGGTTTTCTTGGGGATCTCCCCTTTCCCCCGCCCTTTCAAACACCCTCGTCGGCTCTCAAGACCTCACTGTTAATAGCTGCCCAAATATCTTTACTCACTCACTCTTCGCATGTGACATGGCCGGTGCGGCATAGGGCAACTCACTGGCTTTACATTTTTTTTTTTAATAGAATGAAAAATGACAGGTTTTTTATGTCTATGAAACAAATGTGAGTGCAGACAGCTCACTTTATGGCTGAATTGACAGAATGAGTGGGTACCGACAACTCACTTGGCAGTGAAATTGAGATATAATGCTACCTATGTGGCGTTCTGCAGCAATGTATAAACAAATGACAAACAAAATCCGAGATGGCCGCACACCATATGAGTATAGGTGAGGGGTGGTGGTGGTGAGGGAAACATCCTGAAATGTAAGTTTTTGAAATAAATGTTTACTAAAAAAATTTTAATAATACATTTTTTAATAATATAATTTTAATATATATATATTTTTTTAATTTTTAATCATTTTAATAAATTTTTTAATAATTTTTATTAATAGTTTTGAATTTTTTTTCAAGGTCAAAGGTCACTTGGGCCAACGTCAAATATCGTCAAGGTCCAATGGCAAGGTCACTTTGATCTATTATGGCCACCAACTGACCGGAATGACAGAGCACGATCAGATCTGACTCTCCGGTCCCAGGTCCCGATGTGCCAAAGTCCCCATAATCCCTCTACTGGCCTTGCTGTTTGGGATAAAAATTAGCAGTCAGAACATTTATGATGTTGCAATGCCCTGCCACTCTATCATTGAATTCTGTTACTGGAACATTGGCTACATACACGTACACATGTAAAGAGACGGATGGTACCTGCATGCAGCACTGGAGTTTATCGCACTTATTTCCCTGGTGGTATGACCTGAGCCAGCTGCTCGTAGTCTGTTGCGAGCATAGAAATTGAGCTGGCTCACATGAGACCGATAACAGTTATTCTTGCCAGAAACTTAGATGTAGTATATTATATTTTTTTCAGCAAGCATGCATGCTCTTGCATTGGACTGTAGGGGAACTGACTTTGCTCGCTTTAGTGTTTTGTGGCGAACTATTCAGGGGGCGACCCTTCGTAATGTGCGAGAGTAAAAGCCAATGTCTACGAGCTACTTCATTTGAGAATTTTATTTTTGATGATGATGTGCATGGGGTGTGTGGCTGGCGAATGCAAATGATGTATTTCACATGCATGTGTGCAGACTCTGGTTACCTGATTCAGTGTAGGTGCAGACCTGTGAAAATGGTGTGGAAGTACAGATGCATGCATGTGTGAAAAATCTGGCTATCTGATACTGCACAGGTGTAGACTTGTAAGTCAGCACTTCGATAAGGATGCTTTCGGGCCTGAGATTTTTTCTTTTCACCATTATTGTCCCTTTCATTTACGTATGGTGCCCTCAGGTTCTGGAAGCCAATTGTCACATGTTGACGAGGTGAGCGGGTGCCAGGTGGTGCTGGTGCAGCGATGGATACCAGATGTGATCAACAGCATTGGATCAGGAATGATCTTGTCTGTGTGGTGTTCAAGTTTTATCACTGTGCGGTGGCTTCTTCCTCGAGACTGAGGAGTCTGTCTTTGCAATGGTTGATGTGGTGTTGTGAGCTTAGCAGGTTATGGCTGCTGCGGTGCGACATCGTGGGCTGAGGGGATGGTGTCACTGCTGCTGCTGCACAACGCTGTGCCTTGCACCAGCGAAGGGAATACGGAATGTCTGGAACAGAGGTGGTGCTGCCTTTGAAGCACTTCTTGCATGGCAAGCAGGCACAGATATCTTCGTTCTGCTGCATGTACGCTGAAGTATCTTGTACATGCACCAAACTTAGTGGTGTGTGCGAGTAATCATAAACTCTTTCGGCAGAAAGGCGAGTTCATTTTCCGTATCTAGGGCCGTGAGCGAGTGTTGCCTTCGGCATGCGAAATTACTTTCGGTCTGTTGGTTACCAAGAGTTCGGGGCACCACAATTACCACCACACGCACTGCAATTAGCATGCACTCACCAAAATTAGTACCGCATGCACCACAGTTAGCACCGAATGCACGGCATTTAGCACTGCATGCACCACAGTTACCATTGCATGAACTGCAACTAGCGCTGCATGCACCACGAAATTGACTATACTTCGGGAAGTTTTATCAGTTGCACGTCAACACAAACGGTAACATGACGCACCAGTGCAGCCCTAGATTATCTCCAGTCCTCGCTTATGCAGACACGCACGCAAAACAATAACAACTCCTGCTAGCAGGTTGTGAATGAAGGTCATTCATGCAGCGCCGGGAGTTTCATGACTGTCACATTTTAATAAACAGTACGTAGTGTTTTTTTAATGGTTTCGTAACTTTAAGGATAAAACTAATAATTTACTCACATTGATTTCTTGAATTAAAATTATTTGCCACACTACACAAGTTCAGACTAATTATGTATTATTTTTCACACCATCCCACCCTCATTTCCCATAACCAGAATTTTCTCACAACTGGAATAGCCTTCCCTCCTACGATTCCTGTTGAGGGGTGCTCTACTGTATTTTGTTATTTTATAATAATGACTATAACTTACAAGAAAGTAAGCCTTCTGTCAGTCCAAGGATATCTATTAAAATAATTCACACCACGCAGTTGTCATTTAAAAAATTGGAACTGCAATTTGTAGCTATAAACATGACAAATTCAAGATAAGATCTCTCTAGGCTAAAAATTAATTAATTTAAATGTAGTCTTTGTTAGCCATAATCATGTTTTAAAGTACTGTAATATTTCGCAATGTACTATGCATTCAATTTATAATTATATTTTATAACTGAATTTTTTTAGAGTTGAATAACGATTAACCATCATTGGTCGTGCTATGAGCATTTCTCTCGCTCCAAGAAATAAGGAATGGGTAGAGCACGTTTGTACTCTTGCTTAGCTGAGTTCTCAACTTCAATCAAATAACGGGCATGCTGGTTGCCATGTATGACGCATCTTTGACAATGATATAGGTCTTTGTGTGCTGATGTGCACAGTGGGTAAGCATTTTTCTCTTCATGCAACAAGTCACGTTCATGATGAGGAGGAGGCATTTTTAAATATTATTATTGTAAGTGATACTCCAAATTCAGTTTAGTTTATTTTTGTGTGGTAATGGTCGAATGTATTTTCTGAAAATGAACAGAGGGAAAAGTGTCTAGTTGGCTCTACAAAAACTTGCTGAATGTTCAAAAGAAAATTAATAATAATAAAGATTTTATTCTTGAAAATTAATCTTCCTTCCTTTAAGATATTTACCACTATCAGAAGAAATCTGTTGACTTAGGATTAACTTTAAAAACACAATATACACCAAAGGCTAACATTCTAATGTCCAACTAAGCAGTTACTGCATCTACTGTAGTCCATTCATGGGTATATCCAACTTTCCTGAAGCTCTGCTTAAGTTATTCCTCCACCTCGTGCAAAGAAATCTTAACTTAGTCCAGAAAATTACATCAAAGGGACGATGCACCGCATTTGTGCACCCTCTAATAATATTTTGAAGGACAGCCATTTCTTACTAGGCTTTGCCAAAACACAAATTGTGTGTCTGCTCTTATTCCTATTGGCTATAAATGAAATAAAATAAGTTATAGACTAAATATAAATTAAAGTTCAATTTAAGCATAAGTATGTGAATTTTATGTTATCGGATGTATAAAACGCTTCGGATACACGAACATTTAGGAAACAACCAAACATGTCGTACATGGGATGATTTTTAATATATTTTATTCAATAAGTGTGAAGATACTGCAAATAGACTAAAGTTAGCTGTATTTGTTTCATCTGTAGCTATTATAATACATTACTACTCTCAAAAACTATACAGTTTTGAAAAATAGTCTACCTAGACTGTAATAAAAACTACTTTCTAATATTTATTTTGACAGGCATTCCATCCTGGCTTCAGGACGAGTGATTGAATAACCAAGATGATGACCAAAATAGACATTCTAAAGATGGTTAAAGTGAAGATGAAATCAAAGTAGAAGATATTTATGCAGAAACAGAACAGTCATGTGTTAGTGACTTGACAGTGAGGAGTCTATAGTTGTGCCTGATGTTGTGGTGCCTGTATATTTAGGAAAGTAGAGCAAACAGAGTAGTCAATGCATCCTCCTCCTAATGTGGGAACAAGACAACACAATATTGACATCCATCTTCCTGGACTAAAGCATGTTGAAAAGTGCCATTATCAGTTTTAAAGTGTTGAAAGCTATTTTTTACAGACCATCTGATACAGGAAATTGTGGACTGTTCTCATATTAATCTTGTAAAAATCTACTGTATTTATTAGTGGGAAAGAGATTGCATCTTCACAAATTTTACAGAGATTAGAACATTACTAGGCCTACTATACCTTGCTGTTGTGAAAAAAAAAAAACCACTTTACAAATATTGAGGAATTGTTCAGTAATGATGGTACTTCTCCAGAATGTTTTAGAGCAGTGGCTATCGGGAGGTTTTACTTACTGGTGCATGCACCAAGATTTGACAAAATGAACGACTGGGATGCAAGGAAATTGATAGACAACTGAGTACCAGTAAGAAACACATCTGAAAAGTTTATTCCTCTCTGTAAAGATAGCTATAAAATAGATGAATATGCAGTTGTAGATGAAATGCTAGAGACTTTCAGAGGACGCTGCAAGTTCTGAAACTATAGGCATTTGCTAACAAACCAGGCAAGTATGGCATACAAGTGTATGCCTTAGTTGATTCTTGCATGTTTTATATGAGAAATTTTGAAATATGTGCTGGAAGGCAGCATGAGTGACTCTAAAAGTGTGACGACAGTGCTAGCAGTATGGTGAAACACATTGTTGCTTCAATTAAAAGTACAGGAGGAAAAGTCATAATGGACAATTATTAGTACCAGTAGCGAGTGATCTAGAGGTGAAGGCTACAATTGTCGGTACCTTAAAAAAATAGTAATAAATAAATTCCTCCTGTGTTTGTAAATACAAAAGGAGGCCAGGACACAGCAGTATGTTTGAATTTCACATACTCTTGCAGTAGTGTTATATGTTCCATAGAAGAAAAACAAGAATGTGCAGCTCTTGTCCACACTTCACAGTAGTGATAAAATATATGAAGAAACAAGAGAGATTGCTAAATAAAGAATTATAACTTTTTATAATTGAAGGATAAATATTCATTGTCAAGGATAAGTTGTAGATGGCCTCTGACAATTTTTTCAGATACAAATATGACAATGGCAAGGTGAATGTTTCTGAAAATCTTGGCTTTTCAACTTATTAAACCACATCTCATTGCTAGTTCATCAGTTTCATCTCTTTCAGTCAAATTGTACAACACAATAACAAAAATAGCAGGAACAGTCATAAAGAAGTGAAACTGAAGTGTTTCCCACGGAACTGATCATTCCACCCTCGCAGAAAAAACAGGAAAACTAAAAAAGTGTCTGTAACATGAGAGGCAACCATCTGCACAGAATATTCAACATACGCTTGTCCTACGTGCGGAGCTAATAATTCTGTGTAATTTTAATATCGATAAACCTCTGTTATAATTACATAACTCTATAAACTGAATTTTCGAATATGATCTACAGTAGATGTTCCCAGGGTTAAGCAAAGTTTTGTGGGTGTGTGGGTGGGTGTGTGTGGGTGGGTGTGTGAGTGGGTGTGTGTGTGGGTTGTGTGTGTGTGTGTGCACGTGCGTGCATGCATGTTTTGTTACTTTTTAAACATTTATGTTCATGTAAATGTATTATAAAGCTCACTTCAGGGGACAAAATATAAAGTCTTAAAAACAAAGGAACCAATATGAACACTTTTATTTGCTCTGATGAATTCAAGGAGGAAAGAAGCTAATCTGAAGAAAAGGCTCACATGTGACTGATGACAAGTAGAAGAAAATGTGTTGTTTGCTAGTTTATGTGAATGAATAGAAATGCTGTGTCGTTTCTTGAACGTATGTAACCGTCCTAATGAAAATCCACATTCATAATCAAGTTTAGGTTCAGTATGAAAAATTTTAGCCTGTTCAGTGAGCATTGGCCCAGAAATGCTAAGTCTTTCACTTCTCCTTAGTCTAAACCATTTCATTAAAGCTACATCAAGTTCGCTGCTTTTACTTAAGCTAAGTGTTTCACAACTCTCCATTCCCACTTTTGATTCACTATCCACGTAAAACATGCATAGTTTTTGCTTTTTGATGTCATACAATGCAGACACTCTTACACGATAAAATTCACACATAGACTTCACAGAAATTCCCGCGCCCAGTTTCTTTAACATTTTCACTTTCTCTTGAATTGAAAGCATTTTCCTTTGCCGTTTAGCTGTAGCACTAGAAGCCATCTTTCGTTTACTCAACATAATCTGTGAAACTATTAAAAAATATTTCCAACATAAACATGTATAAGTTTACTTTATGCCGACTCAAAACAAACAACTCATCACTAGTGCCCAACACAAACGACTGGCTATTTATAGAGTTGCACTGGTTTGCTTGTGTGCAGCTAGCAAGCCTGAACAGTCTGATGTGAGCAACAAAAGACCTCTCACGAGCACGGGAAAGTTATGGCACAACTTTGTGACGTTGGTATTTTTTTTAATTAGTTCCGGATATGGGGAGTTCTGTTTGAAGGAATTCCGGTTGAGGGGTGCTCTACTGTATTGCCCATTGTTGATTTTACAATGAGAATGAAAGTAAACAAATTATACAACTGTAAAGCAAGCTACCTAATAATTTAGATATACAGTAATTTAAAAGACCTGAATATTTATTTATATATCAAAAGTGATACGTAACGAAGTGAACCCATCCATGCATCACATCGACCATCTGTAGAATTGATTTTTGAAAGTCTAGTAAGATGTTATCAGAACTACTGATAGCAACCAAAGAAATGACCAAGAATGCAACAAAGTGTGATCTAGTGGTGAAATTTTATACCAAGAGATTAAAAACAGAAAACTCGCAAAGATAGCATAAAAGGCAATGAAAAATTTAAAAATTGCAGTCACTTTGCTTAAAACTAATTTTGGCCTAAAAGTAATTCAGCCTAAAGGCACTTGGCCTAAAACTCATTTGGCCGAAAAATCAGTATTCCCAAGTCATTTGGACCAAAAGTGACAGCCTAAAAGTCACCTGGCCAAAAATTATTTGAAGCCAAATGATGTGTGCCCATATAACTCACATGAAGCTTCAGGATCTGCATGGGTATATCTAAATATGCAAACAAAATAAATATTGATATATGAGCACAAAACAGGCATAGCTCAGGTTTGAATAAAAATAAACTAAAATTACAGGTAAGAAATAAATTATTATTTTTTATTACTGAATGTAACCCTTTGGTCGACTTTACAAGAAAACTTTAAGCAAATGGATCAATAATTTGTCCATGGAAATGGTAAGAACAAGTGCTTAAAACTTAAAAATGCTCTCCTGTAAAAAGTATAAAAATCAGGTTATGTCCCTTTGTGATTGCAGAGGTGATATGATGTAAAATCATATAATTTAAAGTTTTACTATCTTAAAAAATGATGGATAAATGGCACTGTGTGTTACAGCATTTGACGCTTGGTTATGAGCATTTAGTACTGTCAGCATTATAGTTTTATCTAAAATTATTAGAACTGTTTGCAGACATGGCATACTAACCTTAATATTTATACTTCAACCATTTTGAAAATAGGTGTCTAGTACATTAAAATCAAACATGTTTACAATTCCTATAATCATACTTTTATGCCAAATTTAGCAGGAATCTATTGGGTAGATTTTGTGATATGGCATGAAAGCATTGCTACATATTTTAGAGTTATGCTATCTTCAGAAATGGACAAACAATAATGAGATGTATACCAGAGTTAATTCAACCCTTACATTGTGAACTGTCAGTATAAAATATGTGGTTCAAATCAATGTAACAGGTCCTGACATATGACATTAGCACCCAAAATTTTAAAATTACAGCAATTTGGAAATAAACACACAGCGTGGTCAAGAACTCTTAAACCAGGTTGTCATAATTGTAAATGCACATAAATTGGCTAAATTTGACTGACTGGTTCAAAAGCATTTCAGGAGGATGTGCACATATACAAACACACAGATACTAGTACATACATAGAAAAGTAATTTCATAAGCTTATATCTATTTGCTTAAGAAAAATGGCAAGTAAAGTGTTTATTTTACTGTACCCAAACTTGGCACAGGAAATATCAAAACACACACACTTATACTGAATTATTATTCTGAACTCATTCTTGCTACCCCATCTTTTCAATACTTCTGGCATCCCTGCACGAATCTCACAACTTATTTCCAACATTACAGTTTAGCCACCCAGTCATTAACAATTTTAAGCTTCAAATTTAAAAGCCTACAGAAACAATACGAAACCCAATTTATTAAAGTTTTAACTGTATATTAATCTGATATCAACCACCATTCCATATCTTTAATAACCATTAACCACTCATAAAAAATATATTTGAGAGTATATACCACTGTCTCCTTCAGCAATATTAACATTAACAACAAAAAATTATATTACCTTCAAACTAATTTCTTTAAAGTAGATAAAAAAATCTACATAAAAAAATTTACTCTATAAAAATGTTTAATTATAAAAATATTATTAATTTTACTACTAAAACCATATTGGAAAAATTATATAGTGTTACAATCAAGTATGAGAAGTTCAAAACATCCAAAAATAACTAGCTACAATTTACAATGTCAAAAATAGTCTGTACATATATTTTAAACTTTTTAAAGGGCAGCAATGAAATACACAGAAAATACAGGACAAAACAGGGCAACTGCAAGAAATACAAACAATACAGTACATGTAGGATATCTGGAAGGACTGTTTGATGGAACAATTTCTCTTGTTTTAATATTTATTGATTATATAAAGCCCATTAACTCTGTACTGATTGGGTGTTGGCAGTGAAGGGTCTCTTGGCCAATGTGTTGTGTTTCTCAGTATAAGCCACATTAATCACATCACACAGCTATCCAAGGCTTGTCCCAGGTGACCAGTGAGTGTTGAGTGGTAGCTTTTGTAACTGTCATTTGGCTTTCTGGAGGCCCAAGAAATGTAAGCAAACTTGAAATCTATGTAATTTATTTTGCTCTTAGTACAGCCAATCATTTTAATTCTACTGATGCTCACTACTGCAGTTTATATCATTTTAAGTGTAATTTAAACAAGCCAGCATATTTATAACACAGGCCTTAACCAGTGTCCTTACTGCATGCCAAATCATTTTCTATACAAAAGTAATAATTTAGTTAACCCTAACATATATCAATGTTACAAGTATTCTAGGTGACCACCTCTCTGTTATCAATTTCCTATGCTTTTCACAATTTCAAGTTTTCCATGCCCATAGATAATCAATAATTTCATATAACTTCAGCAGTCTTACACCCAATCTAAGGTTCTTAACAATAAACTTATGTACAATTATAAATAAAACCTCTGACAACTGAAAAGAAACACAGTGCTATGTTAACAACATTACTGTACTGCCATTCAGGTAATAAATATTTTTAGAAGAAAAATGATTTTTTCTTAGCTTTAAACTGGTAGTCAAACACTAAAAACAAATGTTTAATTGACCCTTACTTGAAGTTTTTCAAATAATTTTAACCATTTTGGAAAAAAAAAAATTTCAATTGTAATTATTATGGGACAGGTATAAAATCATAATACATATAAATATTATTTTTCTTTATTTATATGTGTACAGACTGGATTATTTACCCTCTGCAATTATCATTGTAGCTTTGAAGAAATTATGGCCAGTTTATGTTTATCATGACTGCTGAAAATAACATGGAACAACAATTAAAAATTTTCATTATTATAAAATTATTTACCTTTGAATTTCTGACTAACAGGCCAGAAATTCTTTGATGAACTTTGATACACACCATGATAAACTTCATTTCAATGGCCACATTCTTTTTTTTTAAAACTTATAGCTCTTTTTCCACAAAATGAAAATATTAGATTTAAGTACAAAGTACATTACAGTAACAATTTAAAATATAAAAATATTTCATAATGGGTTATGTTCATAACATTGAGTATTAACTGCATGCATTCTGCAAATATAACAACACACTTTCACACTATTTTATTTTACATGGCACCTTAAGTTTTCAAAAGCCAATGGAAAAAATAAATTGGCTGAATATCAAGCACTATGTAGTAGTCCCACCATGTATAGCAAACTATTACCTGATACCATTCAGGTATGTAAATATAATAATATATCAAGTTTACAGTGATGTATATTATTACAGTTTTCTTATCTTGTACAAAGAAATTTAATATATTTTTTTAAACTGCAATTTTTATTACAGAAGAACATTTTCACCAGTATTTCTAAACAAAAAACAAGGCATGTGCCACAAAATAAATTAAATGTCATTAGAAATACACATTCTTATATGTTTAGAAGATATTGAAAAAAAAAAAGCCACAAAACATGTGTAAAAACAGGAATTTTTCAGAAAAATTTAAAAAGGGCAACGTAAGCTCTTCCCCTCACAGGATCATACAAAACCATAACTTAGAGTGATCTTGAAGGCCCAAACACATATTATGAATATTTAATATTTATAATCAGTTAATAACTATAAAAGACAGAGTATTGGTTCCCAATGTAAATATTTTTGAATGATTTCAAATGATGATTCATTAAAATAAAGTATGGTTATATGCTGCAGAAACATTACTTACATTTAGAAAGAAATACATACTTATTTTCACATTATTTACTATGATTAAATCTATTATGCTCTACTTATTTAATACCATAATTTCACACCACAACAAAAATTTACTTCACAAATGTTTACAAGATATTCAGCATGGTACGATAAATACTTTTTTGATGACCCAATTTAATGCACAACAATGAAAAACCAACACTCCTGCATTTTATACACAGTTGAAGTTCTTTATGTGTACAGCCATGGTCACTTTTGTTGCAGAACTATACAATTATAAGAATACCACTTTTAACTTTGTCTTGCCAACTTTATTTAAGCCCAACATTTTCCTCGGAAACATGTTGCTAATTTTTCAACTCTTTTGTCACTTTACGAGTCAACATTTTCAGTAAGTACAATAAAAACACGTAATTAACATCAAGTTTCTTCACACAGAATCAACATGAACACAGTAATCGACATAATGCACATAAAACGTGTACATCCATGTAAATTGTATAATCCTATCACTAAAGAATACTGTATTTTATGGTATCACAAAGCTTGGTGCAAAAGACAGATTGAATGGGGAAGAGCAGAAGTGATAGCAGTGAAACTTTGCCAAAATATTTCAGCTTCCAATTTTCAGGCCTCTATATACCAGCACAAAATCTTAATTTGGTGCAAATCTAAATCTTTGCCTGCCCACATTGTAATCCTGCGCTTACTGTTATGGCTTATTTATAACTAATGATTTGCAGATTTTTAATATTTATATGTAATAATTAACTTTTTATGCTTAGTAAAACTTCACTTTTATTTTAATCAACAGATTCAAGATTTCACCACTATCAGTATGCTAAAAACACTACTATGATTTTTCATTAAAATCAAATATGTTTTCAACTTCAGAATAAGAGCATGACGATCTCTGTTTTGACATAATACATAATGCATTTTTTAAATATGTTGTGAGATTATCATGCCAATGCCATGTTTTTTAGCAGTAGCACAAAGTCATTTCACAATTTCATTACTTCATGTAGAAAAACAATAAATTAAAATATCTCAGATCATGAAAACAAACTGTACATAAATTAAATACATTTTTGCACTAATGTCGTGCAACTACAATTTGAATGGCAATAATTTTCAAAAAACAAAATAAATTTGGCTGTGCGCACATGTACATGAGAAGCTATAAACATTCCCGAGGTTCTTAAATATATAACTAAATAATATTTAAACTCCACTGTTTATACAATGACTAGAAAAAATAAATAATTGTACTATACACAACCCAATTGAGCAAGAGTTGTGTTAAAATGGAATGTAGGAACAAAAAAAAAAGTGATGTATTAATGATTTGTGATAACTATAACCGGGAACCTTTTGTTCTTTACATCTACAACTTCATTCTTCCATTCTCAGGATTTAATGGCTTCATACATCTTGCGAGCTTGAACACGAATATCTTCATTTTTGTGCTGATTCATTAACACAAATGCTTTGCTGCGCATCTTCTCCTGAACATTCACTCCAAATATTGCTGCATACCTGCTAGTAAAAAAACATAATTGAATGTAAGTTTATAAACAATTAACTCACTATTTTAAAACACTTGGAAAAACAAAAAACTTTCAAGATTAAACAAATTTGGAAGGAGTATCTACAAAAGAAAGAACATATTCAACAGATGCTGTATGTGCAAGTTAGCATTATTGTAAAAATAAAATTAATTTCCTGCAATATTTTATGTTGCAATTAAGCTTTCAAAACTTTCTTTAACCGTTTGAAGACATTTTTTCTAACAATATGGATTAGAAGAGTGAAGAGATTTGGGTGGCTCGTAACAGCAAGATCTTGAAAGCCAATGAGGGTGATTGAGGTGAGAATGGAGCAGCGCTGCAATTAAGGGGCCAGAGAAATGGGAGATCCCTGAGAAAACCCGCCAACCAGCGGTATCGTCCAGCACAATTCCCACATGCGAAAATCCGGGAGTGACCCGGATGGGGACTGAACCCAGTTCGCCTTGGTTGGAGGCAAGCAGGCTAACCGTTCAGCCACCGTGGCCTCAATGTGGATTAAGGAATTTGCATGTATTCACAGTTGTGGGTTTTGTTTATTATATACAGGATGTTTGGAAATTAAATGCCCAAACTGCAGGAGGTGATTCCTTATGAAAAATAAAGTCAAAAATATACAGTACATATTACACCTAAACAGAATGTAAAGGAGAAAATTGGGTTTTGAAATCATATTTTCGCTAAATGCCTTGTACTTTCTGCCATCAGTAGGGCTGGCGACGATTTACCCACAGTATGTCCCACATGGTTGAATGGGACACGCCCATTTGGCGCGCTATGGAGCGTGTACTAGTGGAGGGCATACTGTCGATGTGCTGACGTATCACTTCCTCAAGCCAAACAGTGCGCACAGACCGAGAACGGCCAGCATTACGCATGTGTCTCTGCAACATGGGAAGCATAAATCACCTTTTTGCTACGGAATTTGTAGGCGTTGTACAAGGCATTCTGCAAAGTTACATTTTCAAAACCCAATTTTCATAGGCTCTATTTCCTTTAATATTCCGTTTAGGTATATGGTGTCCTATATGTTTTTTTACTTTATTTTTCATTAGGAATCATCTCCTGCAGTTTGGGCGTTTAATTTCCGAACATCTTATATATTATACAGCAATATAAAATATTACAAAACATTTTTTCCATGAGAGTATAAAGAGTTTAAATTAGCCACTATGTGAATTACCAGTATTTTCTAAATAATTCTGTACAGTGAACTAGTTGTAGTGCCTGAAAAAACATCTTGTATCAGTAATAATTTTAAATTGATTACAGGAAGCAAAATGTCATTTATGTGAAGTAATTGCATGGTTTAGTAAATAATTAAAATATTTTTGGCATGTTCAAATTCCGATTACAGCTATCACACACACGAGCTAATATCAATGTCTCTCTTCCTACATAATACGAAACAATGATGACTGGAAATTAGCTGCATATGGGGTAAACAGTTGTTCACATTTATAAACCATGAATATGAATTTGACTAATTTCAGTTGCATACTAATCATGAAAAAATAGTTCATAACATACCGGGTATTCTCAAATAAATAATGATAAGCACTAGAGTGGACTATACAAGTACAAATGGAGCATATTTCATCAAGGAACAAATTGTCTAATATTCATACATAACCCGCTATTGGCAGTGGCAATGTGCAAGTAGTCAATCTGTATACTTGACTTATTAACCAGCCTGTGCGCAGTTCTGCACAACTGATAACATAGCTCAGTACCGCACTGCTGCTAACACAGATTGCAGTAGTGTGACTTGGCTTGCCATAGTGGACGGACAGTTATGCCAGTGTACAGTCTCAGAGTTGACGGATATGGTTTATGGTGTATGGGGAAGTACAGAAAATTCAAGTGCAGCAGTCAGATTGTACCAGGCACAGTATCCCACCAGACCACAGCTGACATAGACCATGTATCCTAGGCTTAAACAAAGGCTGCAGGAAACTGGCAGCCTGTAAGTGAGGAAGGTATATGCAGGGCTAGAAGAGGCACACCCAAGTTCAAAGAGGTTGTGTTGCAGCGTGTTGACAACAACCCAGGAACTAGCACGTGGGTCATTACTCACAAATTGGGTGTTGGCCACATGGCTGTGTGGAATGTTTTAAATGAGAAGTCACTCCACCCTTACACCCTCTAGCAGGTTCAGGTACTGGAGCCAACGGACTTCGCCAAACGTGTTGAGTTCTGCAACTGGATGTAGCAGTGGTGTGCTACAGATGACAACTTCCTATTATGGGTGCTGTTCACAGATGAAGGCATATTTACAAGGAATGGCTTCGTCAACGGACAGAACAGCCGTTCATGGTCTGACGAAAACCCACGGACCACACACACCCGATCCTATCAAGTACAGTTCTCTGTAAATTTGTGGGCTGGAGTTGTTTGTGACAGAGTTATTGGCCTGCATTTCATCCCGCCTCATCTCAGTGGCGCTACGTATCTCCAGTCCTGCAGGACTTGTTACCAGAATACTTGGAGAATGTTCCTTTAGATGCTTGTGAGGTGATGTGGTTTCAGCAGGACGGGGCCTAACCACATTTCGCCATTGCGGTTCGCAGGTACCTCGACGTGCACTTCCCAAACTGGTGGGTAGGTAAGAGAGGCCACGTAGCATGGCCACCATGCTCACCTGACACCAAACCGCCTGACTTCTGGCTGTGGAGCCACATCAAATCAATGGTGTAAGCTACATAACCTGACATGAGGAATGAGCTCATTATGTGGATATGGAGAGCAGTTTACACCATCAATGCCATGCCGAAAACCTTTACACATGTGTGTTGCAATATTCTTCAGTGCTGCACTGCCTGTGTTGCCAACACTTTGACAGACACTGCAAGCCCCATGCCTTCTGCCAAAATGTGTAAATAAATTGTCAATTTATTGCAATGCCTGTTGCCTAACTATTATGATTTCATACCCGCCACTGTAAATTGCCACTGCCATTAGCAGGTTAACTATGGATGTTAGACAATTTGTACCTTGAAGAAATATGCTCCATTTGTTCTCATTTATCCCACTCTGGTGTTCATTATCATTTATTAGAGTATAACTAGTATACAAGATTTTAAGTTTAAACCTAACCCCTAAGGGTGGTACATGCCTTTTTAATTTGGACCTGAAACACTAATTTAATGCAAATATTTGAGGAAGCACTTAATATGGTACAATGAGTGCATGGATATTCTGTACCTGCCAGAGCAAAACCTGTTGACACCATAAACCTATTTCACATAAATAATCAATGTTTGCCACCTTTATTTAAGAGGCTGTTCCAGCACCAACCAAATTCCTTGGTGGCGTGTTAAGAGAGAGCTTGTAGTGGCTTTGATTTTAGCTTCTTATAACTCTCTCTTTGTGTCCTAGAGCCGGAAGGGTCTTTCAACTGTATATGGCCTAACCCTAATTTGTCATTAGGTTTATAAATTGGATGACATAAATGAAAGTATGCAGATGCTCAAAACTCACGAATTTATATAAATAAAAGCCACTATCCTCAACCTACTCATAAGCAAATGCTTGATGGATCCCTGAGCTGCTGTTCAAGATTTGGTATAAATAAAACTAAGCTACTACTAATTATTATGAGCAACTGCTCAAATTTTCATAAGGTTTCTCATTTGGTGTCTCAGCTATTCAAGTACAGTTGATAAATGCAATGGCCGAGTTCATGTTGGTGGTCCCAGAATGGAGAAGAAACATACACAAAAATGCTGTAACTATGAAGAACTGTACAGGTTTAAAAAGGAAAATGTAGAAACTCATCAGAATTTAAGCAGTTGCTTGTAATAGTGAGCAGTAGCTTCATTTTATTTACACCAAATCTTGATCAAGGCCATCAAGCAGTTGCTCACGATGAGGTTGAATAAAGCTGTTTTTATTTATATGAAGCCAAGCAGATGCTTCAAATTCATGAGTTTTGAGCAGCTGCTTACTTTAATTTATACCACCCAATTACGGAAAGCACAGAAACTGTTATCCCAAGAGGTGGTATAAATAAAAACAAGCACCTTGTAAGCAGTTGCTCATAAGCAGTTTGAGAATCAAGCATTTGCAAAGCAGTTAGATATAAATAAACATTTTCTCTCCATGCCAAGCAATTGCTTTGAGACTGCGAGCAGATGCTTCATGTAGTCACCACTTCCATCAAGTCACCGCACATAACAGTTGAGTAACAAATCACGTGCACCCGTCAGTTGACAGAGGATTTAACGTTAGTGTACATGCTGCCATGGTTGAAGGCAGCAGAATGTTTCAGAAGCGCTTTACTTTGTTGTGATTTAAGAAATGAATAAAGATACTCTACATAAAGCGCAACTTACAGAGAGTAAAAGGAAATAAACATTGCAGTTGCAGCTGCAAAGCATCAACTGGAAGATTTTAAAATTTCACTTACCAAACAACAACTGTTCAAGAAGATTAGTAACATAAAAACAAGAGTTAAAAAAAAATCAGACTTAAAATGCACTGGCAACAAACCAATTGTGTTAAATGATTCAGAAAAGGAGTTTCTCGATCTGTTACAGGTGGAGTCAAATCCATCCATATCAAGAATGGCAGATAAGAAACAATAAATGAAATATTCAGTACGTTTTTAGTTTAATTTATTTACATGCAACTAACATACACCTTATTGTACAAAGGTAACAGCTGCATGTGAATGTATTTTCCAGGAGGAATGGAGATTGGGTGTGAACAAAGTCCAGTAACACCAATAGTAACCGCAGGTGAAGAGAGGTTGACACCAGCTGAATTGCAGTACCCCACTCCGGACCGTGCAGATGTGGAGTCGGCTCCCACAGTCAGAGGTGGCGAATCCACTACCGTGGTCAGCAAAGGATCTTGGCAATTTGTAAGAAAAAGAAAATTACACAATGTTGAAGATGAAGAAACAGCAGGGCTCTCAATTATGAACTGCAAAGATTAGTGCTAAGAAGACAGTTAACAGTGTTGAAACAGAAGGAACAAAGAAATAAAATTTATGATGAAAAGTAGAAACTGACAATAGAACAAAAGAAAAATTACAATGGGAGAAAGAGTGAAGAGAAGGGAAAAGTGAAGATATGCAACCTTTTTACATGGATTTGTAGTAATTTTTCATTGAATGAATTTAATTAGTTATGTAGGTTAGTTTGCAACCTGAACAGCCCTTCGCATGTGTTTCACAAAGCACAAAAGTGTATGTATGGAAAACTTTGTCATAGATTCTAGCAACTAATTACCAGAAACATGATCATATTAATCTTAATCGCTGCTGCTTTTGTGATTAACCAGCATTATAATTACATTCTGTATATTATCGGCGAGTGCCATAAGACGTAGTCTACTGTACTTCAATTGCCGCTTTGCCATGTTGCACAAGAGTACAAATAAGGATGTCTGATGGCCACTTAAACCCCCTGACCCTATTCCTTGTTATGCCACAGTCCTATCTTAAGCATCACCCCCCCCCCCCC
>NQII01005876.1:0-77769 GCA_002778355.1 Clitarchus hookeri | reverse complement strand
CCCCCCCCGGTTTAGTGTCTGAGTTACCAAAAGTTCACTGTAGCTGATTTACTATTAATCACACCTGATTTAGATTGCAATCTTTTATTTCGCATTACTGCAATGGCCGGTTTCACCAAAAAGGGAAAAACTATCTCCCAGCAAAGGGACACTTAAGTTTAAGTGGCACCTAAGGAAGTCAAGGTGTTTCACCATTATAACACTCATTTTTGTAAGGACCACTTAGCTGGGGGTTGCTTTGCGAAACAAGTTGTAAATATTGTCATTTTGGTAGTGGTATGTTGTGGTCATGTGACTAAATGAACCAATGGAAATCAATACAGACGAAAGAAAAAAAATCAGTATTTCTTCTTATGAAATGTTGTTTAATTTATTTACGAGCAAATCAATCCTAACTAAAAATATGTTTTATAATGGGAAATTAAAGCTTAAATGTTTTCCTGATAAATATTAAGTATAGATACAAATGGATGTCACTGCATATACAAAAAAAAAAGTGTATTCTATTTGTTTAACTAACAATATGAACACTGGAAATTTTTTTGTTGCAATAACATATGTGAATAGATAAGTTTTTAATTTTTCGAGGCTACTTTATTGTCGTGGAAGTATTGTGTTGCGATTCTGTGATGTTTTGTGATTTCTTTTTTATTAATCATCAAAGCCAAGTGTGATTTTTTGCAGCAATATTTACAACAGTTCATATAGACCTGGACTGTGTCATTTTGACTAGTCATAAAATTTTAATGTTTTATATTTTATCTATGTGACTCGTGCAAGGTTTTCAAGTCTCACTACACATGTTAAACGACAATATACCTACATGTATTTATGCAGCCTTGTTAAAACATTTGTAAATACTACAATGCTTCACAAAAAAGTCATGTTTGGTTAATGATAAATTTTAAAATGAAATTGTGTGTTAACTTGTTTGGACACTGATTGAATATTCCCTAAATGTAATGTATATCCCGTGCAAATCCTTGCCAAATTATGTTCAAGAAAATTACTACAAATTATATTGCCATCAGAAAGCAACACTGGGCCTACATTTTAAGATTATCCCAAATTTTTCTAGTACCAATGCTAATAGAACTGTTTTATGTTTTACGCACAATACTGCTGTGTTTTAAATATTTGGTAACATTAGAAAAGGCATTTATATTTTATTAGACTTTTTCAATGAAAATAATGACCTTGGTTGCAATTTCAAAGTCTGCGTTTCGACCTAAAAAAGAGACATGTCTAAACAAACACTGAAAAAAATACATTTCCCCATTTAAGATAGCATGGTTAATTTCTATCTTAATTTTTGGCAAATTGAACTTTCTGAAAGTGTGTGAGCTTGTTGAGAATACCAGTAACGATAATGTTCATGTGCAGTTAAGAGATGTCCAATGCTGGAATTTATGGATTAAATGTGATTAACAACACACCTACAGTCTTGGACAAAAGTATTCGTACACAACTAAGACATTAGAGGAAACTTCGAATTACTAGCTGAGCAACAAGATTTTGGCAATGAACTGCATAATAATGTATGACTTGTAGTGTACTAAAAAATGGTGTTAATTGCATTATAACATTATAGCTGCCATAACACAAATAAATAACATGATGCTGACATGATACTGCATGCCTGGACAAAGTATTACTATATAATAATAACTAAACCATTAACATAATTTAAAATTTTGTATATTTTTCTTTTCAATAAATTATTTCTGTTAGTTTTTGAGGCATTGACATCACTAGGTTTTTTTCTTTCTGCTTCCTGAAGAACTTGCTTGTTATGTGATGCTTTTAGACTCTCCTATTTACTCCACAAATGTTCAATTGGATTTACATCTGGCAATTGTGGAGATGTTGGCAAAGTGTGGGGCGTATTACAAAGAAGTCGCAAATGCAATATTTCTGCTGTGTGTTTTGGGTCAGTGTCGTGCTAGAAGTAATAGTGACGTCCCACACCGAGGTTGTCTATGCTTTTCTGCAAATTCCCTTTCAATATATTTAAATAATGACATCTGACAACATTTATTTCAATAAAAACTAATTTCCCAACACCCGCGACTGCCATACACCCCCACACCATGACAATACCACCTCATGCAGGAAGCCCTGGCCCGGGCACTGGAGGTGGAGCCAGAAAAACACGATTTCGTACCCCGACATCCGGTACGGACAGTGGCATTGAATGAAGACAATAGCATCAAGAAGACATTGAAGGAGATGCAGATGACCACGAGAGGCATCATTTCCAGGGTTCACGTTACAGATCTTCACCACCCCCCACCCAAACGGCATGAGAGTTGATCATGTGGACAGCTGGGGCACCTGAGAGAGCCTAATGTCCATAACATCAGCAGCATCAGAAGCATAAGAAGCAGCAGCGACAAGCATCAGAAGCAGCAACAACAAAAGCAGCAGCGGGAAAAGAGGTAGCGAGAGGCAGGTGAAAGTATAACACAAATTTTGAAAACTTGTAAAACGATCTTGGAGGGTGAAGGTTGGCGACTGCTAGAGCAAAGGCCCCGATTTTCTTACATGAACATTTGTTGAAACAGGATGTGGCTGCAATATTAGTGGAGAGGAGTCTGAATGATGTTCCTTGCCAGATGGTCGTCGACATTGGGGTGACCATAATAGTAGTATGACCAGACATCCTCAGGCCTTCCCCTCAGAAATCGCCCGACAACAGTATGGAACATTGCTATTTGACTATGGTAATAGGTGAGACCACACCAGTGAAAGGTAGGAGAAGGGTGAACTTAAAGCTTGGTGACCATAGCCTAAGAGCACAATATTTACATTGCAGAAATAAAGGTTCAATGTCTTTTGGGGCTTGATGAACTACGTAGGCTGGGGTGCTATATTGATACTTGACTTGGTGTTCTATGGGTACGCAGTATAGAGTTGGTGGGTGTCAACATGGCAGAATTTATCCTCAGCATTGAGCTGCCCAATAGTATTTTTTCAACCCACTGTGCTACCCACTTTTAGTGAAATTTTAATTACCGGCAGATGTCAAGATAAATTTGTCAGATGTTTGAATCTATTTCAGCTAGCAGAGAAAGGTGACATCCTGGCAGTATCATTATAGCAAGGACTTTGGTCTCTTCAAATTCTGACATTTTGCCACCTAGAATAATTAATTTGTCTGATAGTGCCATTCGTCTCGAGGAAGGGGCAATGATAGGAGTTTGCAAACAAGTCACACTGGTACTTCTAAATGTTCCAGAAGCTTATTGTGTAAAATAAATTGAATGTCCTCTACCAGAAGTACTGGAGAAACTGCAAGTAAGAACAAGAGAAAACCTCAACTGGCAGCAGGAGAAGACTGTTTCCAAATTTTTGCAAATAAATATGGATGCCTTCTCGTCTGGACCAATAGACCTTGGAAAGATTAGTGTGACCTGCCACCATATTGAGACAGGAAATGCCAGGACCATATGCAGCCACCAAGAAGACTACCACTAGCTTCACATGAGGCAGTTGAGGGAATTCTGAAGGAAATGAAGGAGTTAGATATTATAGAACCATTCCTTAGTCCGTGGTCTTCCCCCAATTGCACTCGTTGAGAAGAAAGATGGCTCTCCAAGGTTTTGCATGGATCATCACTAGCTTAAAAATGTGACAAAGAAAAGATTCTATCCACTCCCAAGGACCACAAGAAGACTGCATTTTGTGTCCATGGGAAAGGAACCTGGCAGTTCAAAGTTATGCTTTTTGGGCTGTGTAATCCCCCTACTACATTCAAATCCCTGATGGAAAAAATTATCCCTTTAGAAATATGTCAGGTTTATCTAGATGACATTTTTGATTCTGGTCATGTGCATCACATTCATTCAAGTGACTCTGTAACTTCTTCCAATGATTTTTTTATAACATACAATAATTTTCTTTATTTTATTAAACTGAAGTGATAAATTCAATAAAACGACATTGACAAAAACACACATTTTACGAAAAGTATGGTGACAGTCAAAGAATTAATTTAAAGAACCCTGAAAGTCAAATAGCCTGGTAAATACAGCACCTTCAAGATTACAACCTTGAAATATGACACAGATCTGGATGACTTCACAACAATACAGATACACTTTCTATGGGCCGATGTGAACCATTCTGTCATCATAGTGCATGCCAGTAAAAAAAAGTGGTGACCCGCTGAAGGTGCGGAGGATAAGAATTCAAGGTTCTGTATCTTGTGATGGGTCACCTACATGGAGTGATGAATGCATTAGGAAAGATGAACTGAATGATAGCACTTTGCATCTATTACTAGAATGGAAAGAAGATGGGAAGAGATATCCAGCCTGAGAACAGCAGTCAAAGCATACTGGGCACAATGGAATTCCCTTGTACTGAAGAATGGTATACTTTATGGGAGCTGGGAAAGAAATGATGGGAAACACACATGCTTAAAGTTCGTCCTTCCAGAATGCAGGTTTCCCGAAGTCTTAAAGTAACTCCATAATGTGGCAGCCAGTTGGGGCTTGGGATTCTACTAGCTTCGTTGTCAGAAGGATGTTGAGAAGTGATGCTGAATGTGTAACATTTGCACTGCGAGGAATGGGCCAAGGAACAGGGGATGTCATCTACAAAAATACAATGTTGGAGCACACCATTAAGGATGCTGCTTGGAAGAGAGTTACATCTACCTAGTGACCTGTTGTTTGGTCAACCAACAGAGGAGGAAGCTATTTCTTCAGATTATGCCATAGAATTGTAATAGACTAGACGGCATTCATGATTTTGCTCAACAGCACCTCAGAATAAATAGTGACAGGATGAAGATGCGGTATGACTGGAGAATGATGGATGAGGTATTTCAAGAAGGACAAATGGTGTGGCTGTACAACCCATAAAGGAAAAAAAGCTACTGCCCAAAGTTACAGAAGTGTTGGGAAGGCCCACACAGTATTCTGAAGAAGATCAATAATGTGGTCATTTGGATTTGTTGCTAAGGCTCTAGGGTCAAGTCTAAGGTTGTCCACATTGATCGATTGGCACTCTACTAAGGTTCCAATGTTGCAAAGTCTTTTCGGGATGAACAAACTAGAGAAGGGGGCAGTGTTACATGTTGCTGCACTGCATCGCTTCCCTTTCCTTGTTTTGCTCGATCATGCAAATGGCAGTATGTCAAGGGCATCTCTAGTAAACCGAGGAGTGCACAGAGATTTACAAATGCCACCGCATTAAGCCTATCGGGACTCATGCTACCTTCTACCCTTGAGCGGATTGAATTTCTGGAGTTACCGTTGCAAGAAATTTCTGGTCATTGCACTAGCTTCTCTCAGAGAGACTCAGGGTGTGGGGAACCTTCTCGATTCGGGCCAGGTTGTATATTTAAGCCACGGCGGGCCTCCAAGTCAACAGTCTAGAGTTTGGAGCATTGTGCTGCCTTAAGAGCCAGGTGGATGACGAGAGAGAAGTGATAAGCTAGAGAAGCGATGAGTTGCAAAGAGAGTTCCCAGCAGGAGTGAAGTCTGCATACTGCGAGCATCGGTACAGCGGAGAGTGATGGGCTGGACTATTGAACTGGATGCATGAGTGTGAATTAAATGACTTTAACCAATATACACACAGTGATAAGGACTTTAATTGGAATTGAGTTACACATTAAATATTGAATTCATGGAGAATAACAAGAGTAATAGTGGAGATAGGCAGTTTAATGTGGTAATTAATAGCTGTGCAAATATTTACAGAATTATAATAAACTAAAAATAAAATTTAGTTCTATTTTTATTAAAACTGTAATGTAGTGATTGTGCCATATACAGTATTTTAATGATTTGTTTATTTATGTAATTTCAAGATGTAATTTTATTTCATGTATGTTATTTTTTATTGGCACAGTAATTCTGTTATTTATTATGTAAATTGACTGCTCAGATAGTTTTTGGTGCCATCTTGATTTCTGACGGTAGAACGCTGACCCGCGTGGGTTCAGCCTAAAGGCATTTAAATTAATTTTTTGAGGTAATTTCTTGAGTTCATACTTGTAAACAGGCCGTCTCAATGCAGATGAAGACACGAGAACCATACCAGTGAGAAGCCGGCCTATACGGTTGACACCCGCGTAATTTTACAGGTTTAGGAAGTCTAACTACTGCTATGTTTAAAGTGCTGGAACTGTAAATGAACTATAAGTCCGAGAGCCTAATTAAGGGAAGAGCTCAAGAGGATATCCTGCAGCATTCAGAGGAATGCTCCTGCCTAGAACCAGATCAATTAGACCTTCCACCAGACTTTCAAGATTTCAACATACTAAATTTTTATTTGAATAGTCACTGATTAATTTTAATGAAGCAGAGTCACAATTCAACCTGAAATGACTGCTATTAGTTTTTAACCACGAACACCCTGGCATAGTTTTTCATCAATACCCTGAGCTAGTCTGGAGAAGAGACGTTATTCAATAATTTTTCTTTAAAAGTTCATCAGGGTTTGTACGCCTCCTTAAAAATTCTTAATTTTCATGATAGATCCTTCTTAAATAACTTTACTAGCCACGATATTGTTTGCACAACAGGAAATCATTTTAGCCATTTCCAAATGATTTTTAGGCCGGTGGCATGTGTTAGTTTATGCCGCCATCTTTGATCTGCAATATATGACAAGCAAATTGTTGTGGAATGCTAAATCTGGATTCAAATTCATCACCCCTCGCATATACCCATGTTTGTTAATATTGTGCATATCCATGGTAGATTCACAAATGCATGTAACGTGAAGTCCAAGGATTCGAAACACTGGAAATAGTTTGCTGTTTGCTGTTTGCTATTGTAGATGGCAAGTAATTGGCTACTGCCCTGCAAATAATTCTTTGTGTGCACACTTTACCTGTGATAGCCATGAAAGTGGTGTTAATTTCGTAATGATAACTTTTTGTACGAAAAACAGATGTAATATTTCAAAACCTTCAACATGCCTGGCGGAAAGTGTGCTTTTAAATATAATTGGCTTAGCAAGAAAGAATATAAAGAGCGGTTGTGGGAGTATTCGTTATAATAAAGTGATAGAAATTGGTGCGATGGTCGAGAGTGCCGTGAAAGTACAAATGCAAGGTTTGCAGTTCTTTATATTTCACACTTCTAAACATATCCTTTATATTTGTTTGAGAATTGCAGTTTTTTTGCCATAGTTTTGAGGTTATGGTATAAGTTGACACCCACAATAGAGTGACTTAATATGACATGTGTTGTGATGACCCTCAGCCAATCCTGAGTTTTGATACTGGTAACGAGCGTAGGAGAAGTTGATTTTGTTGCTCGTCACCAGAGATAAGCATTAAAAAGAGGAACAGTTATTTAAAACCATAACATTTTGTTTATCATCTTAAATTGTCATTATTAAATTCTCAGAACTAGTGAAACATGATGCATATAAATAGTCATTCTTGTATGTAGAAATTGATAATATTAGTCTATGCTGCATTTTTCTCAAACATATTTTATTTTAGCTTTCAATTAATGTAATTTTCTGTGTTGCATTTTGAACTTTTGATAGAAAATACAATTTTATTTATGTTCTTTTTATGTACAAAACATTCAATGCACATAAGTGAAAACCATCATAAAATGAACCATTTCTTCAAGGTTACTTCTCAGGAAAGAACTGAACACAGCGAATGAACACATGGAATGCCAGGAGCATCATCTGTAATAGCCACAGCAGAAGTAGTGGCTGAAACCAGCATTGCATCCAGTCAAAGAAACACACTTGTACCATTTCTGACTAGCAAGACAGCTATTATTGCAGAAATGTTATAGGCCATGAAATGTGTCGATACCAATTACTCGTACGATTCATGTAGTATATTAGCAATGTATTTGTGACTACGTTCCCTGATAGATTGCTTGGCACTTTTCATGCGGGGAGAAAAAGTGTGCTTATTTGTGCTGTTTTGGTATTGCACCACAGTTCAAACAGATTCTGTTACAACGTGTTGATACAGCTACTCATTTTGTTGTCTTATTTGATGAAACATTGAACTCTTCAACACAGTTCAAATAAATGGACATATGGGTTAGGTTTTTTTGCATCTGACACTAAATGCACTTTGTGCTAGATATCTTGCATCTATTTTCATTGGTCACTCAAAAGCAGCTGATATTATAACAAGTTTCAAAAGTGAAGTTGTAAATTTTAATTTGTCAAAGATATTGCCAATTTCCATGGATGAACCACCAGAAAACTAGACATTTTATGAACAAATGCAAAATTAATTGAGAATGACTATGATTGTCAACCTCTAAATTTGGGTTCATGTAGGTTAAATGTTTAAATAATGATTTCAAACATGGAGTTACAGCATCTGGTTGGAGTGTAGGCTCTTATTTGGTCAGCCTGTACAGACTTTTCAAAGACTCTCCTGCTAGACTGGAAGACTTTAAAACAAACAACACATACAGAGAAAGTAGGTAAGAAATTTTGCAGCCACAGATGGTTGGATAATGTGCCAGCTGCTGAAGGGACCCTTAGCAATATTGGATAGTTTGAAACTGTATGCTGTGAAGGTTTCAATAAAGAAACTTGCAAAGCCAACCTGTAATTCATTTCGGACTTGTTTTTTCTGTTCATGAAGATGTTTAAATGCCAGTCAAATTGAATTTCTTTCTGTGCGTTGCAAAAATTTTACTAGCTTTTTTGACACTATATCAGACAAACCATTGGTACCTTTTATTGCAAATGATCTTACTAGGTTAGTTTGAAATATCTTGTCAACTTTCAATGATATCATGGAAGAAAAGAAGAATTGTATCAAAACTGCTGTAAAATTAGCAGTATTTGAATTTGGGAGTGATGTTAAGAATGATATTTTAAAATTTTGTTTAAATTTGCAGTAGATCAACTACTTAAAGAATTCAAAGAAAGCCAAACTATCAACCAAAAGGAATTGCTTCAAGGAAAGTATAAAGACATGTCATTTGTTTTTGCTGTTGTTCACAAAATTTTGGAGAAATCACCATTGAAGTATGCACTTGTACGAAACTTCACATGTTTGGATTCAAGAAAAATAGCATTTGAAAAAAGTGCTTGCATTACGAAAATGAAGAGTGTACTTTTCACATGGCAGATTGCAATCCTTAAAATGTAAATGACTGCAATTTAAAGAGTTCACCAAAAACTGTCCAAGTACTTTTTATGAAGTTTTGTGTTAATGATGACAGCATCAGACTTTATGAATTTTATTACAGATATATGTTGAATTCATGTTATGGTAGTATTTGAAATGTAGTAAAAATGCTGCTCATATATTATCTCATGGGCAAGCAACAGTTGAAAGAGGTATTTCTATAAATGAAAACATGGAAGTGACGAACCTCAAAGAACGTTCATGTGTGTCACTAAGGTTTGTCAAAGACCATATTAAATTTTGTGGTGGCATATCAAAGGTTTTGAGTTCAGATGAGCTGATGGCATCTGCAAGAAGTGCCAGGCAAAATTAAATGGCACATCTTGCAAAAGAGAAGGAAACTTATAAGCAAGACATTAATGAAAATAAAAGAAAGATAGAAGAGGAACTAAAAGCTTTTATGAGGAATAAGCTATCTGTAGAAGCAGACATTAATGACCTTGTCAAGTCAGCAATAATTATTAATGTTGTTTTGCACAGAATTCCATCTCTTATATCCTTATTTGCTTGTATCGTTAACAAAATTATTAATTAAATTTTGCACATTTTCTGAAATGTCTCTGCTATGTTATGCTTTCAGTAGAACATAGGTATTTTTTTAATGCTACTCCTGTCGGTAGATATTAAGTTTTGTAGTGTTGTGTTACTCTGTTACACTATTTCTACATTACCTCATATACATATCATTACTAAACACTACACTACTTTTTATAATTTGGTACTACACCTCACATCTTACAAGTTTGTCTACTCATTACAAGACCTCCATCCCTCACAAACTCTGATACATACCTGGCATCTATTAAGAATATTTACAAGTGCAGCAGTGACTTATCAGCAATAGTCTATTATCTAATAATTGGGGCTGGCACAACAATGACAAATCCCTAGAACCAGTGCCTATTTGTCATCCTCAGCTCCAGACAATTTGCTACACATGGTAACCTGTTCCTGTTTCTGCATGAAGAGATGCTCTCAGCATTGTGAGTGCAGGAAGGCAGATTTTCTCTGCTCTTCCAGGTGTTGTTGCTGTAAGGACATTTCTTGTACCACAGGAGATTGCCCACTTGATACAGAAGACAATGTTTTGCCAGAATATGGATTTTAAGTGAGACTTTGAGCAATTTAAACTATATAATTATAATTTTGATAATGTAAATGACTGAATTTAAAGTATGTGGCTGGTATACTGACATTTCAAACACTACAGTGACTGTATACTGGTACTGTCGTAGATGTGAATTTTCTTATTATGCCACACTGTCCATTTTCTTGGCAGCGGCAATATTTAATTGGGATGAAATTATACTTCAAACATTCCTACAAAGTTTATATTTTCCTTTCATAGCTCTTTAAATGGCATCCACGCACATCTACTTCACATTAATTTCACAATACTGATGTGCAAATATTGAGCATAATCTTATATGTTACTTTGTGCCTTTTATCTCTGAAACAGCTGAAGTATGCATAAAATTGTTGGGAATGTTAAAGCACATATTCAGAAAAGTCATCAGATGTTCTGTACAAATTTCCAGCTTGTTCCAAGTTTATTCAGTATATATATCTAAAACTTCTACGCTATTACAAGGAAGTCCATTCCTTGAGGGTTCCAAGTAGTTAGATGCACGCCCTTTCAAGCAACATGAGTTTAGGGAGAAGACTTGGCAGACAGGGGACAAGAGTGGCCATAATCCTTCGGGCGAGGAGGAAGGGAAAGCATTCATGCTGCATTCAATGACAACTTAGCTGAACTACATCCACATAAACTGGAAAAGTGGCAATTTCCTCCTGATATGAGACAATAGTACCCTCTTAAACTATTTGTAATAATCATGGTAATGCTGTAAACAGTGATTACCGGAATGAATAGTTCAACGCTAACTAAGTTTTATATAGTAGTTTTTTTTTATAATTATGACTCACAATTTATCTTTTTTCAAAATATTAATATTATACCATTAATCTACATGAGATTTTTCTTTTCAGAAAGATTTACATTTATGCAAAATGTAGAAAATTGTAATAGTTCTTGTTGTCAAATCTAGGACGTTGCATAATATTTTATTTTACTAAAACCTGACCATGCATTAACAATTTGAACGTTGTGATCCTCTATGAATGTTTTTATGTAGATTTCCTTACCTTTAAATGACATAATAATTTATTATGCCAGGATGCACTATACATTTTCAAATGTACAGAATATTTTACAAATGTAACAGTGCTGTTTACTTTTTTATCTTTTGATAAATTTTACAGTTTAATAAGTTTTAAAATGCTTCAGAATTTGTTATCTTACATTTTATTAAATCAAGGAATTTTGTTTAAAAGAACACAACTACTTAAAACAATGCTAGGTAGTCATTTGAAAATTCAATATTCTGTACCATATAATCTAACTACAAAAGCAAATAATAACTCAACAAAATAAACATTTAACAAGCTCACGTCTACCAATTAATATGTTCATGAGCTACCTCTGTGATATCTAAAATTTTCTTTATAACAAGGAGCTTTGTTACCAGTTTACACAAAAGCAATATGTAACCTTTATTATTTATTCCCTTTATGCTCATTTCCCCACACATTTCCCTGTCCCATATAATGCTCTGATACTGAATACATTTGTAACATTACATACTGGATTAGCAGATCAACTGGTTGCCATATGTTGCTTGTTGCAGGAAATCTTGAAAAAGGTTCCCTGAAGAGAGCATAGAGGGTACCAGTCATACAGACAATAGTCAAAAAAGTTGTACAGAGTTAGGTATTTTTAATTTTAAAGGAGTTTTTTCTTGAATTTAAGCATAGGTATTACTGTAGTGACATAGTGGTGATGTATGTAGGCCTTGTCTTTTTTTTTATTTGTTACTTAAGATCATGTGTCAACATTACAAAAAGAACCAAAACCTGTAATGTGAAACATANGTCTTTTTTTTTATTTGTTACTTAAGATCATGTGTCAACATTACAAAAAGAACCAAAACCTGTAATGTGAAACATAAGTAAGCAGTCTTGCCACATCTAATGACTTGTTAAAAATATGTTAACACATACAGTGAAAACAGTTAAATTTAAAGATATGCTACTATTGTTATATGACCAAGGTAGGCTCATGTATGAAAAAAAAACTGTCGTGTGTGAAAGTTGGCATGACAACATTGGAACTGTGGTATGAGAAGATTGGTCAGTGTGTGAGGTGAAGTAGTAGCTAAATAAAATGTAAGTTTATTATGATTTGGAATGAAGTTGATTGTAAGTAATGTAGAAGTTTTACAAAGGATAAAGAAATACAAAACATCAACATACGTTCAATAAACCATGTACATTGAGTCTTGGGAGGTAGCACAAAACTTCAAGGTATTTCAGCAAGCAGTGCAGATATATTTTTTTAGCTACAGAAATGGAACAGCAAGTTAGTTGAAGTTCAAGTCACAAGAATTAAGATTCTCATGGGGACAGAGGCATTAAAGGTATATAATACACCACGTCAAGAAGATTAAGGCAGAGAAGGAACAGTTGAAGGTATTCTTACTTTCATAGAAAAACATTACATGCCCCATAAAAATGAAACTATGAATAATTTTTGTTTTTCAGTAGTAAGCAAGGAAGTGGTGAACCTTTTAATAGGTTCCACATGAATTTTAAATTTCTAAGTGACGCATGTGATTTTGGGGAACAAGAACAGAAGCTAATGGAGGCACTAGTGGTGTTGGGAATTGGATCTTCCACAACACAGGCAAAATTACTACGTGAAGATATGTTTCTGGAAAAAAAATATTAACCTACTGGAAGTCGTGGAGACCTCAAAGCTGAATGTTGAGGTTATAAATAAAAGCAAAACCTCACAGGAAGAGTATGTGGTTACTCCAGAATTACACTGAAGAATCAAAAAAACCGGTATAGGCATGCATATGTAAATAACAGAGGTATGAAACCAATCAGAGTAACGCGATTATGTCGGCAGCTAGGTCGGTTACTGCTGCTACAATGGCAGGTTATCAAGATTTAAGTGTGTTTGAATGTGGTGTTATAGTCGGCGCAAGAGAGATGGGACATAACATCTCCGAGGTAGTGATAACATTTGGATTTTCGCATACGATCATTTCACTAGTGTACCGTGAATATTGGGAATCCGGTAAAACATCACATCTTCGACATCGCTGCGGCCGGAAAAAGATCGTGAAAGAATGGGACAAACGACGACTGATGAGAATAATTAAACGTGACAAACGTGCAACCCTTTCTCAAATTGGCGCAGATTGGATTTGTGGACTGCCCTGCAGGATTCGTGGTGTGAATTGCCTCCTGCATACCTTCAGATATTAGTTGAGTCCATGCCACGTCGTCTTGCGGCACTTATGCGTGCTCGGGGGGCCTTACACGATATTAGGCAGGTGTACCAATTTTTTTTTGGCTCTTCAGTGTATCAAAACAGTTTCACAGTGATACACGTAAGCAAGCAAAGGGATAATGTGTGTGTACCCAGTGCCGTAAAAATCATGAGGTACAAACTGTCCTACTTATGGCAAACTGTGCAAAAAATGTCATGGTATTAATGATTTTGCAATTACGTGTAAGAGTAAAGTTAAAATCAACATTAGGAAAGACAATCGGGGGAGGAACGCCGAGGGACAGTTAGATGTTTACTGTCGATAATGGTGCAAGAAGTAGTAATGAGTCGGATCAGATAAAAATATTGTCAGTGCAGCAGTCAACCAGTACTAAGGAGTGATTATAAAAGTGTGTATTAGGAATGAGAATGTTCAGTTTAAACTCAAATCTGGAGCTGTCACTAATATATTACCGTGCTGAGACTAAAGAAGAACATAATTAAATACTGGGGAAGGTGCTAGAGTTATTACGTAAATTATCAAATTTAATTCGGGAAAGTTTCAATATTGTGTTCATCAGGTCAAATACTTAGGATTTGAAGTGAGTATGGATGGGGTGCACCCAGATCGTAACAAAGTGGTAGATGTACAGAATGAGTTGCAAAAATTAATGGGGCTGTTGAACTATCTGAGAGACATTGTACCGAGGTTCTCTGAGATAGTAAATCCACTTAGAGAGCTTAAAAAAAGGTGTTGTGGTCATGGACAGTCATACATCAAACTGCATTTGAAAATGTAAAACAGTTACTTAGTACAGTCCCCACATTACCTAGCTTTCACACTAGTAAAGCTCATCACAATGCAGTGTGATGCTTGTTAAAATGGACCGGGTAGCTGCTTGTTGCAATACAATTAACCAGTACATTTTGCTTCATGCACAATGACCAACCAAATAAGGCTATGCTCAAGTGGAGGAAGAGCTTCTAGTCATAAGTTATTCATATGAAAAGTTTCATTATTACATAATATAAGAATAGAGTAACAATTTACACAGATAATCAACCATTAGTGGCTCTAATAAAAAAAATTCATGGTGCAAATTAAGAATACATGGTCTAAAAGGTTAAAGTTAAAATTGCTGATGTATAACCTAGATGTATACTATCTCATGGGAGCAAAAATTTATGTTGCTGATATGCTGTCTAGAAACCATACTGCGAAAACGAAATACGATGAGGCAATGCAAGATGATGTTCACGTAGTGGGGATAGCTGAAATTGCATTTTCAGGGGACAGGTATCAAGAGTATATAGAACAGACACAAAGTGATCCACAATTAGGCAAAATATTGCATCATGTTCAAAATGGGTGGCCTAATACCACAAAGAAAGGGGGTGAACTATGGCACTATTACAACATGAGGAATAATATCTATGTTGAAAATAGATTAGTGTAATTTAATGAGAGGCTGATTGTTCCTGGAAGTCTTCAAAAGCATACTTTGCACACACTCCATTAAACTTATAAGGAATGCAAAAAGACTATAAAGAAAGTTAGAAATTTTTTTTTCCCGGCATTACGTAGCGGATAGTTAACCTTATATTGTCCTGCTATATGTGTCACAGGTTCAGAAATAAAAATGTTAAACATCTACTTTTGTCCCACACAGTGCCTGACTACCCATTTCAGGTTATCTCAACAGATTTAGCAGAACATGGGAGGTCTTATTTGACAATGGCAAACTACTTGCATTGATGGCTTGAGGTTGACAAGTTGCAGGGCAAAACCACTATGTCTGTGATAAAAACACATTTAGTAATATACAGTAGACTCGGAATTCCTGAAAAACTAACAACATGCTGTTTGATAGTTACAAATGAAAATGTTTTCTAAACAGTGGGGACAAACTAGTAGTCACATCAAGTCTGCATTATCCTAAAGATCATGGTCTTACCAACAAGGACGTAGGAATAACTACAAAAATGATTAGAAAATCTTACTACACCAAACACGCTCGCCATCTGCTTTGTTGTATTATCGCACAACTCCTATAACTGATTTTGTGGTATTTCTGGTGCAAATACTAATGAGCCGACAACTGGGGACAAGGTTTTTCCTCAAACAAGAGACCAGCAGTAAAAGATATTCACAAGAAGCAAAATTTGAGAGCAAACTGTATGATCTAACTGCTGGGAAAGATAGGGAGTTTCACAAAGGCGACTCATGTTGTCGAAGGATCTAAAAACACAGTGTTGTAACAAGGCAGTTATTGTGGGGACATACTCAACTCCCAGATTGTACAGAGTTAGGGATGAAGAATCTTGTCAGAAATATAGATCGAATGTCAGCTTTTTAAAGAAGTCCAAGGCTTTCAGCAAGGCTGAAAAAGAGGAGGCGTGGAGGAACACTAGTAAGAATAATGGCTTCTTACAAAGTCTTTAGGGCAGGACTGAGCAAGAGACACAGACAATCAGCCCCTCATGATTAAACTACACACTCACAGTGTCACAGTGAGGGTAAATGACTTGAAGAGTGGCTTAAGTGGGCCATCTGATAAAGTTGACTGTCCCATTGAAAAATATAAGACAAGTGTTACCCCTACAAAAATGAAAATCTAAATAAACTGTACAGTTAGATGGGTAAATGTGAGGAGTTAAAGTTGTTGAATAAATAAATAATTGTGAATTTAATCAGTACAATAAGATAACTTTCTGTCATGAAGGGAGTAAAAAAAAAATATTTATGATGATGGGAAGTATGGTGTGTGAAAGTTAATATGATGACGTAGGAAATTTGGTATGTGAAAGCTGGTCAGTGTGTGAGATGAAATGGCAGTTAAAAGAATGTGAGTGTATTATTATCAGGAATAAAGATGACTGTGAGTAAAGAATATGTTTTATTAAAAGAGAATTATGCATTATAAAGTGTTTGCTTATACATTGTTTGGTAAACAAATTTATAAAAAGTAACTTATGACACCATGCATTTATCTCTCATGCTTCTGGCTGGTCAAACTATAATGTTGCTATTGCAATCTAATAAATAACAAAAACTACAAATTTTATAGCAATATTTTAATATTTTTTAAATATCATATTTTTTAACTACCATATTTTTTGTATGTGTATTTTAATTTCTGACAAGCAAAAATACATGGCCCTTGTGATTTACATTCTATAAACTTATTTCACTTAGAGGCATGCTACTAACTTCACAAACCACAAGCTTAGTTGGCCCATTACCTTGATGTGGAATTAATATTCTGTAGGAGGAGGATGTATCCACAAAGGAGTCAAAGGGGGCTGCAATCACTGTCTAAAAATCAATTTTAGGAAAAAAAAAAAAAATACTTGAAAAATAAATACGCTATAAAAAATACAAACTTATGCCAGTCTTATAAAAATAATGTACATTCAGCATTGCCAAAACTTGAAGCATATTGCTTGATACCTCACTGAATACCATCTCAACAATGTACCACCCCCCTCCTTTTTACTCTAACTAGTCCCATCTAAAACATCTGGAAAATGCCCTGAGCAATGTTTTGTGGTCTATAATATATTAATTTATTGACTGCTGTTCTGATACATGCTACTGCAGTTCTGTAGAACTACAGTCATCAAGCATTATTGAGATGGTGCCAACGTGAAAGCTGCTACATAGGCTGCTCAATCAAAGGTGATGAGGTATATCAAAACACAGACAATTAGCCAAATTCCAAGAGGATCATTGTTCCCCATATTTAAGCTTTTGATGGATGAGCACATAATTTCTGATGAAAATGTTTCTATTCCCCAGGGTCATAAACCCATATTACTAACCCCTTCCCCTCCTTTGATTTGAAATTGCAGCTAGCTAACCACTGCTTGGGAATGAAAAAAATGTATTCATCTCTAAGTTTGCAATGTCAAGAGATTAACATAGCTAATACCTACTGCTAATACTACCAGTCCTTCCAGCACATTACTGAACTGTGTTAGGCATTTTAATCAAGAAACGTTGAGAATACTTTAAAATCCAAGAAAACAAATCTGACAAGCATAATTGCTTAGTACATAATTTACTCAACTATGCTGAGACAAGGTTGAATGGTGTGTAATCAAAGCAACTAAAAATAGTATCAAAGAAACAAATTGTTTTATACACTTCAGCTGAAAGCCTGAAGTATAGTTAGAGCTGTGACAAGCATAAGTTCTGCTGAAATATTCTTTCCCCTGCTAATAATATTTTTACATACAAATATGAAGAATTTTAATTGATGTATGGTGCTTACCTTGGATTAATTTTCGACTACCTTAAATCAGGATGGATTTGCAAAAATGTGAACACTTTTTTAATGGCAAAACCAGCATTTATAACACTCTTCTACATGTGATCAATGGGTGAGAAGTATGTTGTAATAGTGTACTATTTAATGTATAGTTCTAATAAAATATAACATCTAGATTTATTNTGAATTGATGTATGGTGCTTACCTTGGATTAATTTTCGACTACCTTAAATCAGGATGGATTTGCAAAAATGTGAACACTTTTTTAATGGCAAAACCAGCATTTATAACACTCTTCTACATGTGACCAATGGGTGAGAAGTATGTTGTAATAGTGTACTATTTAATGTATAGTTCTAATAAAATATAACATCTAGATTTATTATTTATTGACACACTGAAAATGTTATGTATTGGCTAGCTAATTTCAATAACCCAATAAGACCAGTTACACAACAGTGTAGATGACAATAAATGGTTTATTCTTATTCAGTAGCTTCCCATTAGACTAATACAAGTTATCTGATAATTTCCCAAATGAAGGTGTTCACACTGTTCCTGAAGAAACTAACAGAGATAGTGATGCTGAATACCAACATTAAATAGTTACTGGATGTGGACATGATACATCAGAAGACAAAGATGCACAATGCATCTACTGCAAATAATTATTGTCTATGAGCATGGAACGTATACAATTCCAGAAAAGTAAAAATTGGTGTTGTATTAAATGTGCCGGAAACCTTATAAATAAATTCTTCTAATGCAATGGCAAATTATAATAATTTGGATACTCATGTTGCATTAGCAACAACTGATAAATTAGCTGAAATGTATCACAGATCCAAATGGTTTCAGTAAAACTTAGTATGTTTAGCTACTAACACAAAGAATAATTTGTTCTTAATTTAACTTAGCAACAGATTTCTGCAATTTCATAGGCTTGTAAAAAATTTAATTTAAAGTGATAACATACATTGTTTCAGGTGAAGCTGCTTTATCTTCTGCTGGTAAGTCGATGCTTGGGTCCAGCATTTGATCCTTAGCTGTTGATGTTAAATTTGCAAGTAAAGTCACAACTCTCAAAATAATGTCTTCGTTAGACAATGGATCTAGAAGATACACAAGCCTGCGTGGAGCCTAAAAACACATTTGACATACATATAAGTTAACTATTTTAATTGTTTAGTCAACATGGAAAAAGGCTTTAGAAATGAACATATACACTGAATCACAGGTTTTAGCAAACACACATTACAAAATAATGGCCACAGAGGTAATACTAAAGCTTCCGTGACACATTTTATGCAAAATCAGACATTAGGTTACTTCTTTCCAAAATTCAAAGGTTACAAGAAGATAGAAACATTGTCAAAACATACATAATTAACTTTATGACAATTTTTCAATGTTGGCATTGGCAAAAAACAATGTATGTATGCATGGTATTACCTGAAGAATTAACATGACTATTATTAAGTAATGAGTTAACAGAAAAACCTATGTAATCTACTCAATAAAAACCTCATAAAATGTAGTCGATTGTTAGGTTTGCCAAACTTAGCAAAACCTTAAAGGAATGGGACACAAATTACATTTTTCCAAAATTCTTGAAAGGGTCATGTCCATGGAAAAAATAAAATTTAAGAGGCCTCGGGATTGATTGGCACAGAAAACCAGCTTTGGAACCAGCTGTCACAATCCTGAAGCTTTTATATACTCGAACATACAATAGTAACATGGCTCAAGAAGAGAAACCTGAGAAAATCCTGAAGAAAAACAAAATCGAGACAGTTAACACATTATGCCAAAAATGAATTTCAACTACAGGAAAGCCAAAATGTAATTTGGAAAAAACTGTACTTGCTTATTAACTGCATCGCCACATCATTGCAGCCTGCCCTGCAATAACTGGCCATCACACACAGAAGACACTAAAGTAGCTCAACTGGACCACATGCCTGTAAGATGTCAATGTTGAAAGTGGTCAAGACCTGCAAGTAACCATAAGTCGCTGGCCAGTCTGACAAATGGCACTGCACAGGCTAGGAGGGAAAGAAGGGGAGTAAAAATAGACACAAAAGAGAGGATAGAAAGGAAATGGAAAGTAGGGGAAGCGAACTGCCACATGAGGCAAGGTGGCAAACTGATGGGCACAAAAATCTACTGCTGTTCAAGTTCAAAAAAGTTTTGGAGATATAGATTATATTAGAGAAGTCAGATCTGCATGTCTTCTAGTGTTTTTATCGCATTGCTGTACTGTGTTGATTTCTTTTTCTTAAAGGAAGTCATGTGGTGTTACCTCTGTTAGCTCTAGTGGTGTCAACACCAGGCCATTGGTTAGTATGGGCGATTTAGCATAAGCAATGACAATGCTTGGCTGTTTGTTTCCTGGTAACAAATAAATTGTGTCTAGCAATAACTCAAAAGTTTTCATTGGAGAACAGGATGCTAGACAAGTGTTCCTTCCCTTCTTGTGTTGAACAGGTTACGCAAACATGATAGTCAAATGGTTGCAATTTAAGGCATCTATGATTAAACTATATACATAAGACAGGGAGGTGGCAACACTGTCCCCTGAATAATTGGAGCCGATAGTTGGTGTTGAAGGGTAGTTGTTATATAAATTAGTTCATGCAATCGTTGTTCTATCACAATAACCACTGATGTACAAGACATCAAAGATAAAAGATAGCTTAATATGCCACCAAGGCTAGCATTACCCAAATAGCAGGCGGTCATCCCCAATCTTCAATGACTAAAGATCTAATTAATTCATTCACTCTCCTTAGATCTAAGTGAGTTCTTTGGAGACCTCCCCAGACTGAGATCAGCAAGCACATGAGCAACCAGCACCCTTGGATAGGCTCCATCACTGACAACTGCTTGAGTGAAGCAGTGACATTTAGTAGTGTAGGTCCAGCAAAGGATTCACATATCTGCTGAAACTTATGTTTTGCTCCAGAGTAAGGCATGGAGGTATCCAAGAAGGTATCCAAGAACTGGAGGAGTCCCCTGTGTCTGCTGTTGTACTTGCTGCCCACACTTACCCAATGAACCATAGGTGAATGTGGAAATACCCTGGCCTTACCAATTGCAGGCAGCAGAGTTTGAAGTGGCCTGCTGTCCTACCTAGATAAGGTAACATCCCACCAAAGGATTGTAGGCAGATGAAAATGAAAGCCAACCAAGTTCACCATGGTGAGAACAACATAACAGAACCACTTTGCCTAGTTGATGGGGACTGACACATGGAGTAAACAGTTGAATGAAGTATACAACTTTGCCTTTGTGTAATAATGTAGATAGGTTATTAAATCAAACAAGGTAATGGCAGATAAACTAGTTTTCATGTAGCTACAACATAACCACCAAATATCAACAGTGAGTTTTTGAAATATGAAGTGCCAGACTTCGTAACATCAACATTTGGCAGTAAATAATACATCACAAATTCCAAACTAAAAATTAAAAATTTCTTGGTGCAATAACAACTTCTGTATTTGAAATGTAACATAGATGTATACACATGCAAAGATGTCTTGGGTGCTGCAATTAAGACACTTGGAATACACAAACACATTTCCGATTATGTTTCTCTAATAGATACAGTTGTTTTACATAATATAAGTTCAACTGTAACAATACAAGTCATGACAGATGTATTAGATTGTAGCTTGAAATCAACTTTAGAATAACTATTCAAAGACCACCATAATCACTACAAAGATTGGGATAGTTTCAAATTATTTTTGCACTAAAAAACTGTGGTGATTTACTTTCAAGTGTCCAAATAACTAGAGAAAGTATGTTAATGTATTAACTATTTTGAATTTTTATCCATAACATAGTCAAACAATTGAATGGAGCAATATCTTCCACACAGATGGCAGCACAAGACTTTGATAAGACAAAATAATTTTTTTGCTCCAGTTTGTATTATTTTCTCCATAAAATGCACATGTGTTTATGAATGGCTAGACAGAACTTCTTGGCTGCTCAAAGTCAGTCTATCAGTTGCCCAGTTCAGTGTTCCAGTGGCCACAGCGAATCCAACAAAATGTTTATAAGATACGCTCAAAAATTGTAAAAGATTTCATTAAAATTAAGTCACTTTTTGCAAGAGGTTCATTTTGCTGAATAAGTTGGTGAAAATCCTAAGTCTGTATCTTTATCCGTTCCCATTTTACAATATTAAGGAGAGTGCATGGCAACTGGCATAAACTCACTATTTTTCAGAATAGAGGATATTATTCTGTCTTATCCCGACAGAGAACCATATTCGTAGGGTACATCTAAATGTGCAGGCAATAAGGCAGTCTGACTCGTGCTTAGTCAACACATGAAAATTTGTAGCACAGCTGCTCATTCCACCCAGATTTTATCTGTAACCCCAGTACCGTGACGGGCTTTCAACGTTCCTCGTTTATTAGTTGCTTGTGGGTAAAGTTTTCTTAGAATTTACGGTGCAAAGCCAACCTTATGTTAACACCTGTAGTTGCAAAAAAGAAGTGGTTCACAAACAAGGTCAATCTATAATCTTTAGTGTGCAATTTTTTTTTACTAAATTATCAAACAAAGAATTTTGCTAAAGTATATACTTTAAACAAAAATAACAGTTTACCAGTGAGATCATATGTTGTCAGTAAATTTACACTGCAACAAATTATGGCAGCTACTTGTGAGAAAAAAAGTAATATAGTTTCAATGAGTTACAAGGCAAATTAGTTGAAAAGTGTCAATTTTTTTATAAGAACTCGAAGGACTGGACAAAGTTTGTAATGAAAGCAATTACATTACAACTGCACAGACAGGGAAGTGGAGCTTGTGATGCCATTACACGTTACAGCAAAAACAGTTAATAATTTTTTCTATGCTAAATGAGATTGTAAGCAAATGATAATCATTACATCTACATTTAATAGATGTTGATAATCAGTAAGTTTAATTGTCAGAACATGTTTACTACAGACCTAAAATTTTAGCAGTTTGTTCAAACAGTTTCCTTATGGATATAAACTCCCAAATATATCACTTACATGGTTTATTGATTTCTTGTGCTGCTATATTCAAATGTTTTTTTATGTATAGAATTGTACTTTATATATCTGCAATCCAGATTGCATAATGCATGTAGGATGATGCGACGAAAGCTTGATAGATGTGACAACAGGGCTGGGTAATGCATGCCGATAGGCTAACACTCAGCGACCAAGAAGTTCTGTGCCGAGTATATATGTATATGCATGCGCGCCCACACATGCACGTGCACCCACACTAACTCCCACACATAGTACAAACACACACATGCACATCTTTAAACTACATGTTTAAATTTAAACCACAGCATCTATGGACTATGTGACTAATATAAACCATACACCCTAGTAACTAAATGTTCGGAACATTCATGTGGTATTTTTAATTTAAATTGAAGCTAGCAAAACAGCGCCGGGAGTCCATAACTACACATACCTGTGTGCACTACAAAATGCATATCATGAAGGTGAACAGAACTGGCGCATCATGTGGCAAATGCCTGTACATAGGAACCATGCCCATACGTTTTCTGGCTGTCAGTATTTGCGACTCTTGGATTTTTATTGTTGCCCCCATTTTTGTCTGCTACCTGGATTCGTGCGGCGTAGTTTGGTGTTGCAGGACCATACAAAATCCTCATCCCATTTTCATGTTGCATACATAATATTTTGGGAAATATATATATTTTGGCTAGGAGCACACCATGGTTTCTATGTAATTTAAAGAACGACTCAAGAGTTATTGCTATAATTAATTGAATGCCTTTTGTATGATATTTTAATGGATTGTTTCTACTACACATGTTATATTTATTTAAGTCTTGTGAGCATTTTATAATTATGCTGATTTTCACCGTCTTCATTGTATATGTCTGGGCGCCTATTTGCGCAGTTCCAGCTGTACTTTGGTGACTATTTGTAAAATCCTTTTTGCATCAATTTCATATTTTATTCAGTAGTAATTTTGAACACCCATACACTCCGTCTCCCTATTCTCCTGTGGGGCTAAAGAGAGTTTGGTAACAAACATTTTATAACTACACACACACATGCACACTTAAAACCTAAAACATTCTTTATATAGTATTCATAAACCATACACACTTGTATATCAATACCACAATCCAGAACCATTCTCTGTCCCATACAGAGGGAGGTGGGTCCCAGCACCTAATATTGATGATATCACCCAAAATGCCACATGCCCCTCATAGTTTCTTCTCATATGGGCCAAATTTCTCATCACATGTTTTAAAAGGATTCTGACATGGCATTTTGGGAAAGTCACAGGACTTTTCATTGCAGTAGGCCAGCATTCCAAGGTTAGGATTAGGGCAAGGTTGAATTCATGACTGCTGGCAGATGAAATTGAGTTGAGGTTATAGCTAGCAATGGTGTGATGGATGTGATTAACAACAGCTCCTTTTCTCTATAAGTCCTTGGTGTTCTATAAATAACAGATGAGGCAATGTTTATCAACAAAAGTCACAACAAGAAACACACTATTAACCATTTCATTAATTACAAACACATGTAAAAAAATTTCGAAAACTAAAAACACATTATAAAAATGACTTTGCATCAAATCATTAGGATTTTGTCTCTGTCACATTGCAGGGCCTCATGTCACACACTGCTGATATTAAATGAGTAAAACGGAACTATTTTACACATTAACATACACTGAGGACAAAAGTCATGGGATACCTCCTAATATCATGTCGGACCTCCTTTTGCCCAGGAAAGTGCAGCAACTCGATATGGCATGGACTCAAGTCGTTGGACGTCCCTGGCAGAAATATTGAGCCATGCTGCCTCTATAAGACGTCCATAATTGCAGAAGTGTTGCCAGTGCAGGAGTTTGTGCACGAACTGACTTCTCGATTATGTCCCATCATGGGATTCATGTCGGGCGATCTTGGTGGCCAAATCATTTGCTGGAATTGTCCAGAATGTTCTTCAAACCAATCGCGAACACTTGTGGCCCGGTGACATGGAGTATTGTCATCCATAAAAATTCCATCGTTGTTTGGGTATATTAAGTCCATGAATGGCTTCAAGTGGTCTCCAAGTAGCTGAACATAACCCTTTCCAATCAATGATCGGTTCAGTTGGACCAGAGGATCCAGTCCATTCCATGTAAAAACAGCCCACACCATTATGGAGCCACCACCAGCTTACACAGTTCCTTGTTAACAACTTGGGTCCATGGATTCGTGGGGTCTATACCACACCAGAACCCTACCATCAGCTCTTACCAACTGAAACCATGACTCATCTGACCAAGCCATGGTTTTCCAGTCGTCTAGGGTCCAACCGATATGGTCACGATCCCAGGAGAGGCGCTGCAGGCAATGTCGTGCTGTTAGTAAAGGCACTCGAGTCGGTCTTCTGCTGGCATAGCCCAGTACAGCCAAAGTTCGCCGCACTGTCCTAACATACACGTCCGTCGTATGTCCCACATTGATTCCTGCTGTTATTTTATGCAGTGTTGCTTGTCTGTTAACATTGACCATTCTGCGCACACGTCGTTGGTGTCGGTCATTAAGTGCAGGCGGTTAACCACTGCGTTGTTCATGGTGAGAGGTTATGCCTGAAATTAGGTATTATCTGCACATTCTTGACACTGTGGATCTCGGAATGTTGAATTCCCTAACCATTTCCGAAATGGAATGTCCCATGCGTCTAGCTCCAACTACCATTCCGCGTTCGAAGTATGTTAATTCCCGTAGTGCGGCCATAATCATGTCGGAAACCTTTTCACATGAATCACTTGACTACAAATGAAAGCCCAACCAATGCACTGTCAACTGGAGTCTCGTAAATGAGGGCTTTCAAATGTCCCCATAGGAACAAATCGAGACTCGATAAAAAGGCATTTAGTGGCGACATTGTAAATAAACAATGTTTTGCATGTCATGTGTTATGTTTGTGTTTGTGCCTCAACGCATCACTTCTGCCCATATATTCCTATACAATAATTGTTTATTTTATTTAGCTCTACCATCCCTTAAAGTTTGTCCCATGATTTTAGAATCACCTGTATAACAGTACAGAGAAGTTCCGAATTCTAAAAAAAAAAAAATGTGGAGCCACCAAAGCATTTTAATTTGGCTGAAATCTGATGGAATGACTTAATAGAGCGGTGGTTGGTACCCAAGAGATAAACAGTACATAGTAAGATGGCGTCAACATGTGTAGATTTTATATATCATTATAGCAAGGTTCTTAAATAAAGATGTAACATGGCACAGACATGTGGAGTTGTTAGCCAGGAAAGTNCATAGTAAGATGGCGTCAACATGTGTAGATTTTATATATATCATTATAGCAAGGTTCTTAAATAAAGATGTAACATGGCACAGACATGTGGAGTTGTTAGCCAGGAAAGTTAATATTAAAAACATGAACATCATTACTTGGCGGTAGAAGTGACAGACACTACATATGTCAATACACACCAGCCGAAGTGTGAAGTGATGGGTGATATGGCACAGAACTTTGTTTACAATGGCCGTGGGTGGTGGAGTTAAATTGGCACCTGACTTGGACTTGCAAAGTAAAAATGCTTACGCGGACTGGAAATTTTTGGAGTCCGAGTTTGAAGACTACTTAGCACGGGTCAAGACAATGTCAATGACAAGGTTAAGATTTCCCTTTTACGGAATTTAATGGGCAGTGTATCATCTCGCATCCTAACAACCCTCACCATTCCTGATTATGATTGCAACAATTATCTCAAGGTCAAAGAAACCATCGAACTGTATGCCCATTCAAGGGTTAATGAGGTCTTCAAACAGTATGTCTTTACCCACCGATGCCAAAAAGAAGGGGAAAGTTTTGACCACTTTTTTACTTCCCTATGCCAGCTGGTCAAGAACTGTAATTATAACCAGAAAAATGCTGAGAGTATAGAGAACAAAAAAGATGCTGCGTGATCTAATTGTTCATGGCGTCCAAAACAAAGCTGTACAAGAATCTTTGTTATGGATAGATAACCTTATATTGGAAAAGGTGGCAGCACACTGCAAAGCATGCCAGCAGAGCAAACAATAGGTGCACCTCATACACAATAAAAGTGGTGATAGTAAGTACAAAACATTTATAGTCAGTGAGGTTAAAAAAGTTTCCAATGGAAAGAGACTAAGGTGAGTAAAAAAACATTGATAACAGGGAAGACTTCAATATGGACAATGTCAGTCAGGTCATGAACCCAAAGCATGCCCAGCAAATGGGAAGAAATGTGTGAAGTGCAGTGTCTGGAATAACTTTGAAGGTCATGTAAAGTGCAGAAGGTACAAGTGGTGGAACATATTGAATCAGAGTGTTCACAAGAAAGTCTCCATTGTGACAGTGTCAGTGTAGCACTGCACATGTTACGGTTAAGGGCCAGGTTAAAAGTGGCATTGAAAGCTGTGTTACATACCCTAATGAATGACGAGAAAAAATAACCATTGAAGAGGTAAGCATGACAGTGAAACTAGACACAGGTGCTCAGGTTAGCATGTTACAACTTCATATTTTTAAAAAAGTTTATAACCAGTTTCAAGTAAAACCCACAAGTGTTAAGTTAAAAATACTGGATGTTGTCATTACCCCAGTGGGTAAAGTTACCTTGCTGTGTCGAGCTAAAGGGACTGACGCTTATATCAACTTCATGTTGGTGCACCTAGAGGTGGTGCCACTGTTGGGATTGCTTGGCTGCTTAGCACCCAACATGGTTCAGCAAGTCAACTCCGTGGCCAGCGAGAGTACAAAGGACAACTTTATACTGAAGAACAAGGATGTATTCAGTGGTCTGGGCTGCTTTCCTAAAGAAAGTAGGAGCATAACGAGTGTGTTGACTCCCCAGGAGGGTACCCCACACTTTGCGAGCACCACTCAAAGCAGAAGGGGCTACTGTGGCTGAGCGGTTAGACTGCTCGCCTCCCACCAAGGCGAACTGGCTTCGATCCCCGGCCGGTTTACTCCGGATTTTTGCAAGTGGGAATCATGCCAGACGATGCTGCTGGTTGGCGGGTTTTCTCGGGGTTCTCCCATTTTCCCCACCCTTTCATTCCGGCACTACTCCATACCCACCGTACTTCACCCTCATCAGCTCTGAAGACCCAGATGTTAAGAGCTGCCCAAATCACTTCACTCACTCAAAGCAGAGCTGGACAGGTTAGAGGAAACTAAGGTTATTCAAAAAGTTAAATAAGGTTGATGCACCAGCATGGATAAGCAACCTTGTGATTACTGAGAAAGCCAATGGTAAACTTAGAGTGTGTCTTGACCCAACAAATTTAAATAAACATATCAAACGACAGTATCGTATGGTTTCCAAACTTAGTGACATCAATGAAAAGTTGGCAGGAAAAAAATATTTCTCTGTTTTTGACTTTGGAGACAGATTCCATCAAATTGAGTTACTGGAATAATCCTACCGCAAATGATTTTTCTCCAGCCTGTTTAGCATCTATTGGTATCTTAGGTTGCCTATGGAATAGTCAGTGCACCAGAACACTTTCAGCAATGATGCAACCTGTCATTCAGGAGGGGGTCTATGATGCCTTAAAAGCTAGGCAAAATACTGTAAGTTCAAGCACTTCTATGACAGGTCAGTCCAGAAGAAAGAGACTAAATCTCTGGAAGATGAGAGGGTAGTCACCGAAATGGAAAACGAGAAATTCTGGGAGCCAGGTGTTATAGTGGCAAAACACAGTGAACCAAGGTCCTACTTGGTCAGGAAAGACAGCAGGGGAGGGGAAGTCAGATGCAATACCAGTAATCTACGACTCACTAATTTCAAAGGAACTAGCCACACAAACATAGTTACAGAACAAGAGGAAACTTAAGTGGGGCAATCAAATTATACAGTACCAAGCAGACAGGGCAGTGTAGAAAATGACAAGGAAGACTTTAAGGGTTTTGAGGGCAGTGAGAATGTTGAAGGAAGTAATGGTACTGACATAGAATATTTTAAAGGGTTTACAGGCTGAGACTCAGGCCACAATACAATTTTGCAAGTAGTGACTATAGTGGTGGAAGCAAAGGGTATTATGTGACCAGAGTGGTCACAGAGTAAAAGTGGAAGAGTTGTATGAGCCAGTGTAGGAGGCTAAGATGTACAGTGGATGGAAAGGGGAGGTGTTAAGGGTTCAGTGGTTGGCACCCATGAGATAAACATTATGTAGTAAGATGGTGTCAATGTGATTAGATTCTGTGTATCATTATAGCAAGATTCTGAAATAAATATTGTTACGTGACAACTGCAGCACAAGACGCGAAAACTATGAGTGGACTTGACTCTGTAGGGGGTGACCCACCTTAACCCCTCAACATCTCTTTGCCCAAAGGGAGACCCGCTCGCTGTCACGATGCCGAGTGGCAAGAATGATTGACAGCTGACCTAGCTGGCATCACGGTCCCTCCTCCCCCTGCCGGGGAAGCAGACAACTTTAGAGGATGCACAAAAATATTCTGGGAACTAGAACTCTCAGCGCAACGTGGCATTTGGAGAAATTTTTGGGTGATGACCTATGACCCTATAAATATCGCAGCGGCCCGAGGGTTGGGAGTCTTTTTGCTGAGTGCGGTAACCGGGCGAGGTTGAGTGCGTCGAAGGACATCGGTGAAGAGGACGGACGATGATGGGAGATTGAGAGATGACGGTGGACGAGGTGTTTGTGGTGTTAACGGACAAGAAGGCGAGAAACCAGACGAGTGAAGGCTACTGTGCATGATGGCGCTTGGAGAACTCTACAGCATTGCGGACTGGTGGGACCTGGACTGAACTGAGGTAGGACTGTATGAACATGTGATATGGATTTTATTGTAAATATTGGAATTATCAAGTATTGACATATAATTCATGAAGTAATTCAATAGGTTTTGATACACTGTTTATTGGGACTAATTTTAGTTATTTAATTACATTAATTTCATTGAGGTATTTGTAAATTGTACTGATTTAATTAATTAATTGAATCTGTCATTTAAGAAAGAGCTCAACTCCACTGTGTTTCACAAAATGAGATTTGTTCATTTGTGTCTGTATGGAAGGTAGATACATCACTGAGTAGTAAAAGGGCTACATTCCAAGTCATACAAAACAAATAGCAGTACAGTGGAGTCTCGGTTAACTGTCACCCTTTTAACCGTGAGTTTCTGTTAACCGTCAGTAAACTGACACGACAAGTAAAATAATAAAATTGGATACAAAAAACAAACTTAATAAACTAAAAATGAAATAACTTTTTTCTTGCTTCATATTAGATCAAATTAAGCAGATTATTGAGTTGAACAATACGTATACTGTACTGTAATACTTTTGTCAATGAATACCCAGTAAAAATACATTCTGTGTGGTGCGGAATGTGAATGACTCACGTTTGTTGTTTATGTACAACCTACATATGTACTTCATAGAATTGTTCCGTCTTCCTCACCACCCTACCGGAATTCCTACACACTCATCCGCCCTCCCATTCCTACAGTCAGTTCAGTAGCGGTAGTCACTTAGTCAGCAAGTCATTTTCCTCAGTTTGTTGTCAAAGTGTAGGGTGTTTAAAAATGTCTGAAAAACGGAAATGTGTTGTATTGGGAATTTCTCAAAAACTTGAAATTATAAAACGACTGCGTAAAGGAGAAAGCGCAACGAGTATCGCTCCGCTATATGGAATCGGGCGGACGACAGTCAATGATATTAAGAAAGATGCAGATAAAATCAAAAGTTGATGAACTTGTATTAAGTGCAACACAGGAGGTAGAATGTTTAAGTGAAGAAGAGGATGACACATTCAAGGATTGCCCCAAAATAATTAGCCGCAGTGATGCTGAAAACATGTTTTCCAAGTGCATTGAATGGTACGAGCAACAAGAAGAGGCAGACACTACACAGATATTACTCCTACGTAAGATACGAAACATGGCAGCAACAAAAGCCAGTGGAGTATTACAACAAAGGAAAATGACAAGACTTTTTTAGGTAGGATTATACTACTGAACATATGCATAATAGTATTAAATATCAAATACATACTCTGCTGTACATGCTTCTATTGATTGTTAAATTGCTCAACTCCAGGAGTGGAGCCCTATCAGAACTAAACCAGCATGCCATCTGGTGGTAGGTTTGAGAACCTAAACAGGAAACATCCTAGTGTTATATTCACCCTTCTTGATTATATGGTTATATTAGTTGACAATGGAACCTGTTGGGGATGTTGATACTTAACCAGAAAAAACCTGAACGAAAAAGAGGTATTCAAAATCGTGAAAGTACAGTGATAAAGTTATTAAAAAAAGTAAAATATCTGGTGTTGAGTACATTACATTATTCTTGAAAGGTAACACCTACAAGGACTATAGAAAATGGTTTCAGGTAACCACATAACCTAATATTTGATGTACAATGTTATGTAGCTGAAATAATAAAATATACAATGTTATTATCTTTACAGTTACCTATTTAATAATGTACAATATTATGTAACTGCAAAAATAATGGAGGTTAGGTTCTTTATTCATCCTCCTTAAGATAAACTGTACCCAATTAAGTTACTAGAGTAGTTACATAGTTGTATAACTAATGCAAGTGTATTACCAAGACAAAACTATATACATTTGTATTCATTATTTTTTATGTGCAAAAAAAATGTTTCACTAAATTATTAGATTCAGAAATGTGGCAGCTGCATGACAATGGCAAGTGTGTGAACACAAAACACGAGCAAGATGTCTTTTTACAAGCTTCTATTGAAGGCAGGCAAATACAAAGGATTTGTTGCAAAGAAGAGCCGGGTTAAAGTTCAGCAAAACCACAAGTCTACACTTTTAAATATTTTATTCAGTGTAATGGTAAACCACAAATGGAGGTATGTAAAATCGCATTTCCTAATATTTTTCATGTCACAGACAAATGAGTCAGATAATTAAGAGCTATGCTGATGTATGGAAAGACTCCACTTGACATGAAAGGAATAGAAAACAAAAAACAGGTAATTACCTGTAACTAACACAAAACTCATCCATGACAATACATCTTTCCCTGTTAAATATAGCCACTATTCCTCCCGGGAGTATCATTACCTTGATCCTAAAGTGAATGTTAAGGTTATGTATGATATGTTTAAAGAGAAGAATCCCACAACAAAAGGTTAAATAAAAATACTACCTATGCTATTTTAACAATAATTTTGATTTAACATCTGGACAAAATCAAATTGTCACATGTGTAATCTGCGAACAGCTCCTTGTCAAATTGAGAAGTCTAACATTAAATTAAAATGCTAAAAAAAGTAGCTTCTGCCGAACTAATGGTTCATAAGCGCAGAGCCAAGCAATTCTTTACCAGCATGCAGCAGAGCAAAGAACAGAGCCAAAAAGACGAAAACCTACTCTCACTATCCTTCGACTTCATGCAAAATCTACCTCTTCCATGGATACCAGTACAAGATATATTTTATTTGAGACAGCTGTGGGTAAAGGTTTCCAATATTCACAATATTGGTACTAGAGAGTCTGTTATGTACATGGACCACGAGAGTAAAGCAAAAAAGGGTTCCAATGATGTATGTTCTTTCCTTTTAGATTACATAACAAATCATGTATCAGATAATGTCGAAGAACTATACTTATATTCTGATGGATGTGTAGAACAAAATAGGAATAATTCCATAATAAGAGTTTGTGTTCCACTAGCTGAAACCCAGTAGGTTTAAAACTATACATCATTGTTTCCCTTTGGGAGGCCATTCGTTCAATGCTTGCAACAGATTTTGGCCTGATTAAAAGGTTTGTCCATAAATATGGAAGTATACTGCAATTATTGTGTCAAATGCAAAAAATAACAGATTTATAGTGTCAATGGTGGATAGTGATGATGTCTTTGATGTTGGTATGGTGGCCTCTCCTATACAAGAAAAAAAAGCTGTAACAACTGAAACCGTTCATGAACCACGCAACAGATGAATCCAGTTTCAGCGTACCTTTTTCAATTGATTCGACTACTCTGCAAAAGTCACTGGACATGTGTTCACCTCACATGATCTTGGTGGCAACTAAACGAACACATTTGTTTTAAGAAAACCATGCCGCACAAATGTAATTCAGCTCCCAAAGTCTAAAGCATACAGTGACCAAGTGCCTCTAAATAACAAGAAGATGGAAGATCTCAAAAAACTCGTGTGTTACACTCCAGAGGAACGCAAAGACTTTTATAAAGAAATTCTAACCTGGCCAACATGTACAGATGCTAGCAATGTGGACGAATAAATAGTCTGTTACTACTATAACTAGTGTTTTTTTCTATGTTGTGTAGTGTATTATACACTGTAATAATCCCCGCTTTGATATATTGGTATTGTAACTGATCTTGAGCATTAAAGCAACATGTTAACTTCACTTTGAACATTGTCATTTTTGAAAAGGCTCAATTCCGTGATTCAAGATGTATTTATACAGCTCTGCATTCCATATTATGAAGATTTTCAACAGTTGGTAGCTTCCATCATTTCAATAGAATATAATAGAATATAATAAATCGGTAACATTAAACAAATATGTCATTGGTTTGAAAATCAGTGGTTTTTTTCCTTCTCCTGTAAACTTTATTTTCATGTCGTTCAGCCATTTCTTAAATTACCAATTAATTGTAAATAGTAAGAGATATCAATTTATTGTGAGATATTGAAATGAAAGTATTTTCTTTGTAATTATTGTAAATAAATTAGGAAAATTTTAATTAACTCCTTTATTTAATTAAGACCTTAATCCTTAACAAAACTGGTTTAGCCCTCTGACATTTGAGAAATTGTAACACTGGTGTCAGAAGTGGGATGGAGGCATTTTATAAATAATAAAATAATTGTAATTAGTATTACAGTATGATATAAACTAGTAGGATAAATTTTTAATAATAGTTATATTAATAGGCCATGGAATTATTAAGAAATTTGTGAATGGTAAACAGCAAAATATCGGCAGAAATGGAAGCACTTTGTGCCTTGATTGAAGGACTGAGTAGCCAAGAAGGTAATGTAAATAGCAGAATAAATTGTGTTGTAGATAATGTTAACAAGAACGTAAATAGTAAAATAGATAGAGTAAATGAAAATGTAATTAGTAAAATAGATAGTGTTAGTGAATCTGTTAGTGGTGTTGGTGAACTGATAGACAAGAAAATAGACAGTGTAAATGAAAATGTGGATAGAAAAATAGGACAGTGGAAATGAAAATGTGGATAGGAAAATTAGACAATGTGGGCCGAAAGACAGAAGGTAATAGTGAGTTAGTATAATAATAAAATAGACTGTGTGGACAATAAAATTGACAGTGTGAGTGAAAGAATGGACAGTGTGAGAGAGAGAATGGCCAGTGTGAGAGAGAGAATGGCCAGTGTGAATGAAAGGATGGACAGTGTCGAATGTAAGGTGGACCAGGAGGTGAGCACCCTTAAGAAGGAATAGCAAGAATTCTTACAACAGCAGGGAAGAAGACATACAGCGACAGAGGAGGAGCCGAGATTGACTGTCATCGAGCTGAAAAGTTTAAGCAACGAGGAGAAAGTAGTGGTCGCAGTCAATACAGCCATTGCAGGAGAAGTGCAGCAGTTCTGCAGCGTGGGTAAGCCTCAGCAAGGGGTGGGTAAAGGTGTCATAATAAAGCCCACCCGTTCAAGATCGTTGCTGCCCTGAATTGCTGGACCGAAGAGCAGCGGGCATACTACCCGGTGGCTGTACGGAGGGTACCTGCACCGAGCATACTGCAGTCACTGCCAGAACGACATCGACTGGAATACTTCACATTAGTGTCTGCTTTTGAGCTGCGATTCGGCAACCAATACCTACGACAAACCCACAATGCCCAACTACGAAGCCGCATCCAGCGACCAGGGGAACCACTGCAGGAGCTGTGGCAGGACACTGTGAGGCTGTCACACCTGTCTCTAGAGGGGTGTTCTGAGGAGGCACGAGATGTTATCACAGTCGGCTTCTTCGTCGACGCTATCGAAGTGTGGCAAGCTGTACATTTGGCTGTACCTCATACCATGCAGGATGCCTTGGCCCAAACACTGGAGATGTAGTTAGCAAGGCAAGCATCAGTGCCCCGACATCCAGTGCGGGCAGTGATGCTGAATGAAGAGGACAACAGTATCACGAGTACTCTGAAAGAAATGCAGACAACCATGAGGGACATCGCTTCCAGGGTCCGCGCTACGGAGATTCGCCATCCCCCATTCAAACGGCCTGAATGTTGGTCGTGTGGACAGCCGAGGCACCTGAGAGCCAAAAGTCTCTGGCAGCAGCAGCAACCACGAAGTAGGCAGAGAGGAGCAGGTGAGAGTGCAACATCTTCAGGAAACTTGTAAGCACCGATTTTGAGAGGTAAAGGTCAGTGTTTGCTGGAGGGAAAGCCTTCATGTTCTTACAGGTGCATTCAGTGAAACAGGCTTGGATGCCATATTGGTGGATGGGAACCTAAATTATGCCCGGAGGCACCTTAAAATTAATAGTGACAGAATGAAAAGACAATATGATCGGACAATTCCTGAAGAAGTTTTTCAAGGTTAGCTGGTGTGGTTGTACAACCCTCAAAGACGGAAGGGATATTGCATGAAACTACAGAAATGTTGGGAAGGCCCGTACAGGATACTGAAACAGATCAATGATGTGGTCTGCCAGATCTGTAGACAGAGCTGTCAGGCAAAGCCTAAGGTTGTCCATATCGACCAACCGGCACTGTACAAAGGTCCAGATGTTGGAGAGTCTATTCGGGATGAACAGACTTGAGGAGGCAGTGTTATGCGCCGACTGCAGCACGAGGCACGGGCACTATGCACTGTATCTGCTCCGTAGACTACGTAACAATGACCCAACGTTGAATTAGTAAATCATTGCACATAAATTTCCAATAGATGAGAAAGTGCATGACAACATGGCTGCTGTTGAGTGAACATGTGTGTTTCTGTCTATTATATATTTTATTAGCAGGTGTTTTTTGAAGAGTGTTTAACGTGAAAGTGTGTCAGTCTTGAACACAAAAATGTATTGAATGAACTTAACATATTCTTCACATTGCTTTATCATATTTTTAACTCATCTTACTGCTCTCTGCTCCCAACTGCAGTTAACATCAATACACATCCATCTGTTTACATGCTAAGGAAAAACATTACACTGAACAATGCTGCCAACATCTATATTACACAAAAATTCCTCCAACACAAATAATTGCAGCCAACATTTATATACACAATACTCCTTCCCATTTACATAACAAAGTCGTTGGTCCAAGAGGGTTTTCGGTTCTGCCTTTGAGGTCTTGTTTTAATAGGGTTGTTTGTAGATACCTGCAGTAACACGCTGGACTCACTGAATCATTAGATCTAATCTGTGCACTTGATGGTGCTGTTGCTTTTGTGAAACCCTTGAATCCTTCACTCTCCTCACGAAACATGATATGGTTACAGCTAGAAATCCTTTAAACCCCTCACTCTCTCCATGCAGTAGCTCTTCTGCTGACTGGACTGATTAAAGGTGTTGGTTGCCTGGGCTCTCCCAGTATGTAGTGGAGTGTGTGTAAGGAAGTCCACACGTTTTGGATGAAGCTGATCAATGTGACAACGCATTTAAAACCTCTCTGTTGCAAGCATCCTGTAAGACATTGGTCCTGTCACCACATCCACAACTGCAAACAACCATTTTGTATATCTACCCATATTACTAGTATAGACTGGGTCCAGTGGGGCAAACACCCTAGGTTTCTGCGAATATAGTTTTTCTTACCTCTGTTTCATCTCTTCTGAAAAAACCAGATGAATAGAATCAAGCCATTCCCAGAGCCTAAGATCTATTAGAAGCTCTGCAGCTTGCTGATGTAAAAGCACTCGGCATAAGATGTTGCACCAACAGTAGTTTGGCCAGTCTTCTTGATAAATCACCATCACACATTTTCTTCAGCATGCTTTTCATTGTTTGTATCATACACTCTGCTTGTCCATTTAATGACAGATGGTAAGGAGCCACCTTGAACAGTTGAATGCCTATTCTTGGAAAACTCTTATACCAATGCGGAATAGAACATGATACCATTGTTGTTAATCGAGGTGTCAGGTAATCCATGTGTGGCAACCGAATGTGTAGAATCCAAATAATACTTTAAGATTACAAGGCTTTGACTGGTGCCACTTCTAGCTATTTTGAGTAAGAATCCATAATAATAATAATAATAATAATAATAATAATAATAATAATAAGGAAAACTTGTCCTTGGACCAGCCAGGTGAAGTCCTCATGGAGTTGTGACAAAAGCTTTCTTGTCCACTCCAATGACAAATACTACATTACCTGAGCATTTTTCAATGTCCTTATCTATGCCAGAACACCACACATAACCGCATGCCAGCACCGTTGTTCCCACAATGCCCTGATATAAGTCATGTAGCATGTGCAGCATATGCGCTTGTGCTGCTTTTGGAACTACTTGTCTCCCCCACTAAATGTAGCCATGGTGCCTTGACAGCACATGCCTGCAGAATGTCTGGTAAATCTCTTCACTATTTTTCACTCAATGGAGCCTTCTGTGCTATATCAGCAACTTTGTTTGCTCAAATTGGGGGCATATCCAGGGCTTCCAGCAAAAAACTTCCTGGGTAGGAAGGAACTTTAAAGATTAAATAAAGTCTGAAGTCTTCCATGGGAGGCAACTGAGGCCACCAGCATGTGGAATGCTGGCCCCTGGTTTGTAACGCACAACAAAGTTGTATCCACTTAACAATATGCTCTAGAATAGCATCCTAGGAGAGATTATGTTAGGTGTTGGCCTATAGGTTGTGAATAGGCCCAGCAATGACTTACGGTCAGTCAATCTCAAAATGTCTACCAAGCAAGTAGTTATGGAATTTCTTCACTCCTGCTATTATACCCACAGCTGCCTGGTATATTTGAGACACTCTAGGGGTCATTGTCCTTCAGAAAAGGCAGCTGGCATTTGTATGATCCTTAGACGACTGGGAATTCACAGGATTCCATAACATTTATTACATTGTGGCTATAATCCTGCAAGAATAAATTAGTGTTTACAAATTCTGGTGCATTATGTAGTTTCACTGATTATTAAAAGCCATGCACCAGTGTCAAGCACCATGAAAATGGGTGTATTGTTCACCACTTTTAATATAAGCATCTCTCCAGCTGCTCTAAACAGAATAGTCTGCACATTGTATGCATCTGGCTAGTCCGATTCAACCTCTAGAACATTAATACTTATTGTGTATTAACTTGGGATTTCTTTACATGGCACACCCACTCAATACGCCCCCTTTTCTTTCATAAATGTCATTCAACATTCCTGAATCTGCGTGAAATATGTGCATGCATACAGCCACAACCAACACGTGGTGATATTCCCTTGGGTCTCACTGGTGCACAAGTTTGCTTAGGCTTTTGTTCAACACTGTTATTTCCATACAGTACAGGTTAAACACCTGTACTGTGCTTCGTTGGGCAAGTGACATACATGGATCGTACTCCTGTGAGAGCTCGATTCTCTGATGTCTCTCGTGTGCAGTAAGGCAACTTCTGCAGATAAAGCATTCTCCTGTGCCTGGACAAAATTGAGTGAGGACTCAGAGAACAGCTGCTGCTGCTGCTACAATGCTTCATCCTGCATTCCACAAACATATATGTCCCTAAGGTTATATACAAATTGGCACTAAAATTGCAATGTTTTGCCAAACTATGCAACTCTGCAATATACCCGGCTACACTTTTGTTCTCCTGATTCCAGCTATGGAAATTGAAGCATTGAAAGATTTCCAAAGGCAGCAGAGAAAAATGATTCTTCAACAGTGTCACAAGTTCTTTGAAACGTTTTGTCAAGGGGGAAGCAGGCGACACTAGCAATCTGACAACTGCATAGGTTTTTGATCCACATAAAAGATATACTATGATATTGTTTATTTTCTACAATAAGGAAATCATGTGAGGTGCCCCAGTTACATTGTTTTTAATTGTAAATTATCAATTTTAATTGAATTTTTTTAAATCTCAATTTAACAAACTTACAATATTCTAGAGTGAAATGTATTGATGTAATGATTTGAGCTATAAGAGATGCAGTCATTTTCCATGTTGTAATATAGTTTTTTTTTAATTAAATGGAAAATACAAAGGTCACGAATATGCTGAAATACGTTATTTTATTTAATTAAACTCCTTGTGCTAGAAATTGTAGAAAAGTTCCTCTGATTAACTTTTAGTTATATAAACAAGATATATATTTAGTCTGATGGTAATCTGCAGTTATAATGAATTGCGCCACTGTTTTCCAGCACGCAGTTTACATGCATTTTATTACATCACAAATTGTAGCAGTTTTTGTTAAAAGTAGTGAGACACACCTATAATGTTAGTGTTTACAACCTTTTAGAATGTTTTAATATTAATAAAGCAGGATTGTTTTGGTTCCAAGAAATTTTGCATAAGAGCAATATAAAGATTTTCCTTGAAAAAACACCTGTGCAGTCCAGCTTATATTATTAATATTTTGAGTCTAATTATAGAAATTAGCCTCAAAAAGTAGTTTACTTAAATAATTTAAAAACTTTCAGCTCTATAGATTATACAATGTATGTTCAACATTAACATTGTTATAAAAAGGGAATCGTAGACATGAATGCTAAGGAGGTTGAATTATGTTTTCCACTTAAAGATATGGCTGTCATAATGGGGTGTCTTGAAGTGCATCCCATCCACACATTATTTTTGTGACCTGTAATAAAAATTTTTGTTTATCATTTATGATTTTACTGTGCCTGGCCATGTGTTACATGGAGATTTTGCAGGTGCTAATTTGATTAATATGGCATGTTTTTAATTTCTAGCAAATTTGCAAAAAATTTTAAGAGAAGCAGTGGTGTTTAAAGAAGAATGCTCATTCTGATAGAAGCACCATCTCATCACATCACATGGACACTCACAAAATATCTATTACAGTTTTTATAGTTGTTGGGATGTTGGTGGCTGCTGCAGCTGTAGCTACAGTGTATCTTTTATGCTGAGACAGATTAGAGACACGGAAAGAATGATTCTGTGTCAACTGGAACAGTTATCTCTCATGGGCTTTCATTTTATCAAAGAGTACTGCATCTTTACTCTCTTTTAGGAAATGCATTAAAGAAAGTAACGCAAAGCATATGACACTTGTTGAGTGGTTTCTTATAGATTTTACAATGTATCAGTGATGCACATAGCAAAATTTTACAGGACATATCAAAGTACTGACACAGATAGTTATTGTTTGTACTACACATCACTCAAATGTACAGCTTACTTGATGCACCTTCGGATTCTAGCATGTGGTACTTAGTTCAGCTCAACTGCACATAGTAAAAATTTTTTTGGCAAAACATTGAAAATAATGGGGCAGGTCCTACATAAAAATTAATTGTTTAATCATAAATGTCATAACATTGATGTTTGAAATATTTGTAAACCTAGTTAAGATGCCTATGAGAAATCTCTGAATGCTTAGATGCATAAAGATAAATATTGTGGTATAGTCATTTTACAGCAAAGTGAGCTCTTTTGAAATCAACCTTTCAAAAAATCAATGCCACTAACTGCATACATCTAACACAAACAATGGCAGCAATACTCACTGTAAAGTTGGCAGCAATTTACTAAAAGTAGTTATATCTTAATGCTTTGTTAGTTGTAATGTAAAAAATGTACGTAATATGTTAAGTCAGTTTCTTTTTGTTATATGAAAGTAAGAATAAAAATTTATGTGATTGTAATACATTTATGTTTCCAACTATTTCACAAACCACTTGCCTGATATAACGTTCCAGTTACCTAGTCCATCTTTTTAAATATTTTTTCCCTCTTCATGCTCCTATACCAACCAAACTCTGTTCCACAACCGTGATTTTAAGTGAAAGTTTGTAATTAAAAAAATAACGTATCCACAAACATAATAATAAAACAGTTTTGTGTGTCCTATGTCAAGTGGTAGTGTTTAATACTGATTTAGTTTCTTGTCCTGGAAACTATTTACAATTTTAATATATACTACCTGTAACATGTGTTTTCAGGGTGTCCAGATATCGAAAAATGTGAGAAAGCAGAAAATGCCTGGGATTTAAAATGCTCCAGAAAATGTACAGGAATTTTGCTGAACAGCAGGGTTTATTTTTTCTGGTTTATGAAATCTGTGTCAGAATTCAGAAACAGAACCAAGAGAACTTAACGGTCAAGTTTCTGCACTATCTTTAAAAGTCTGAATACTACTATGCATTGCTAAAAAACTGCATCAAATTTGCACCGCCCCTGCTAGAAGTGTGATGATGGCAGAGGGATTGGTTTATTGCAGTAGGGAGGAGGTGGGGTAGGAATGTGNACCGCCCCTGCTAGAAGTGTGATGATGGCAGAGGGATTGGTTTATTGCAGTAGGGAGGAGGTGGGGTAGGAATGTGTGAGTCCTACTGCTTTTGCTTCCGTGGTTTTATACTGCAGACATTTTTATAAAGAACGTTGTGTGCGCTTGTGCATCATCACTTTTGTATAATAGCATAGTTTGGCTGCTTACGCAAGTTTACTTCAATCTTTGGTGGACAAGTTACGCACTGAATAATTTAAGCAGAGGATTCAATTATTTTTATACCATGCAGTGAACTGTAATTGGTATGTATGTGTTTTAAACCTGATTTAAAATGTTTGCCCAACTTCTGTTCAAAAATACCCTCCTTACCTTTCAATGATTTCACCCACAATTGGCTACAAATTTTTGTATTGGTTACTTTAAAATAAATACATGATCCACAGATTTTTCCCAGGGCAATGTGACTGAAGACAAGATGTTACAATATTCACATTGCTTGTTGCCAAAACAAGCCCTAAAATGAGCTTGGGAGCATTACTGTTTGTCTGTTAACAGCAGTGTACAGCACTTACAAATCATGTAAGGACAGGCCATCTTGCCACAATTTCTAAGTTGAAACTGAAAATTTTAGACCAGTGTCGAAATGCAGGCGAGGCTATGCAAGAATTTGTACAGGATGTTTTGCATCAAGCAAGTGTGCTAGGTTTGGCTTGTGATGAGGTATATTTAGTTGAAATAGTATTTTTCAACATATTGTCTGAAAATAGTAAATATTTTGGATTTGAACAAAAATCTGTAATGCTGATAGATTTGCTGCAATTAGTTACCCAAGTGGAGCTTACAATTGGGGACTGTGTTCAAAAAAGAAAGGATGTTAAAATTAAACAGGAATGTTAATTATGTAAGCGTACAAATCACGTTAGCAAAAAGTGTTCTTTAAACACGTTTGCGTTAACACTAAGATCTTGAAAGTGTGGTGAGCTCAGCCAAGGCCAAGTTGAAGTTTTGCATAAAATGAAGTGGTATGAACAATGAACTAGAAAAAGACAATGATAGTGCAAACATGGGAGATAGTGAGGCCGTTGATGCTGGGAATTCTCGTCAAGCGGGTGAGCACGGATCAGTAGTTTGTTTCTTTTGTGGTAATGAAGGGCAAGTTCCATATCATTGTTCATTATAGAGTTAACCCATGATGCGGGAAGTGTGAATTAGTTATGCTCACAAAAGAATAGCTTACTTTTTGTGCCACTATTAATAGGTAATTGATTTAGGAGTGTCTACTTCGCTAATAAGCCCTAAATATTTTAACCAACTTTTGCAAAATAACCCTGTGGGATTGTGGGAACTATTTTGGTTTCTAAGAGTGGCACTGTGGTGTTTTTCATGGCAGTGGTAAAGGAATCAAGGACAGCTGTGATTATGAAAATCAAGATTGGAATTTTAAATGGAAAATGCATATTTGCCTATTGGATTAACTGTCCTATTCAGTTATTTTAGGGATAGAATTTATGGGAAAAACAAATTGTTGTGTAGACATCTGAAATAGGTGTTTATTGTTTGGGTTTTCTCCTGAGTTACCTGTTGGGCTGGAAACTAAGCCATCAAAGTACATAAAATTCAGATGACTCAGTTCGAAGATAATCAGTTCCAGGAAACTCAGAAAATAAAGGACAAATTTGAAGACGTTATTATTAACAACTTTGGCCATTGTGATAAATATCCAGTAGTTTTGAAGTTAAAAGTTAATGAACTGGTCACATCTGCACCATACCGTCTACCTTTACCTAAAGTGCAAGTTTTTAACGATCTTATTAATGACTTGAAGGAGCAAAGAGTAGTTGAAGATTCTGTTAGTATGTATTCTAGCCTGGCTTTCCTTTTGACTAAGAAAACACCAGGGCAGTATAGATTAATTTGTGATTACAGCAAAGTAAATTATAACATTTATTTAGGTCAATATCCCATTCCTGTAATTGAGACAGTGTTTCAAAATCTTAATCATGAAAGTTTTTTTAACATTTTAGATTTGAATTCTGCATTCCTTCAGTGGACATATTGCATAAATTGCTGACCCTAAGCCACGAGTCTGATTTTGTTTCACGTGTTAGGAAAATGTGTGTACGACTTTGTNTTAACATTTTAGATTTGAATTCTGCATTCCTTCAGTGGACAAATTGCATAAATTGCTGACCCTAAGCCACGAGTCTGATTTTGTTTCACGTGTTAGGAAAATGTGTGTACGACTTTGTGTTCACATTTATTGATGATTTATATATTTACAGTCTCTATTTTATGAACACAAACATATTAAGCAGGTTTTACAAGCTTTGAAGAAGGCTGGGTTGATGGTAAAACCGCATAAAATTAGTTGATCCGAAAGACATGCGAGGTAATTTGCGTTTATTATTTCTGAGGGAACCTTGACGACATATCCAAAGAAAATTAAGGCGGTAGTTAATGTTCCTGTTTTTTAAAAAGTGGAAAGTGTAAAATGCTTTTTAGGCATGGTTTCACTTTACAGGAAATTTATTCAGGATTTTTTCCCAACATTGCTGAACTTTTGAATCTTCTCAAGCTTAAAAATATGCTATTTGTATGGTGGCTTAAGCAATAACACACTTTTCAATTGTTGAAAGAGAACTTAACTAATCATCCGGTTTTGCATTTACCAAATCTTGAGAAGTTTTTTTATTTGCATTGTGATACTAGTTCTGTCGCCATTGGATCAGTGCTGAGTCAAAAAAGGAATGGCTTGTTTGTGCCTGTAGCATTTGCTAGTGAAGTGTTGGTAGAAGCTGAAAGGAAATTTACAGTTTTTGAATAAGAATGTTTATAGTGTATTTGGGAAATTGAGCATTTCACAAATTATTTAGGGTGTACTCTTTTAAATTATACATAGATAATGATCAAGCTCTCTACTAGTAGTTGTCATTGAAAAAAATAGCAGGACATTTAGCCCCTACTCATTTGGTTATCTTTGGTTATCTCGCTTCAAGTATAACATGAATCATGTGCAAGGGAATGAGAATGTGGCAANTACTCATTTGGTTATCTTTGGTTATCTCGCTTCAAGTATAACATGAATCATGTGCAAGGGAATGAGAATGTGGCAACAGATTCCTTGTTGCACATGTTTTGTGAAGATGAATTTGAGATAGTATTGCAGTAAAAAGGCAGTTGAAATTTGTGAAGTGAATTAACACTGTTTATTTTCTTTGTTTGGGTCTCCTGTAGTTGCAGTGACTGATAATGCCTCCTATTTCCTGGCCACAGAATTTTGAGATTTAATGTTTTTTCTGGTGTTAAAATGGTGCAAACCTACCCCCATTAACCCCAAGCTAATTTTATTGGGCATTTTAACCNTACTCATTTGGTTATCTTTGGTTATCTCGCTTCAAGTATAACATGAATCATGTGCAAGGGAATGAGAATGTGGCAAATGATTCCTTGTTGCACATGTTTTGTGAAGATGAATTTGAGATAGTATTGCAGTAAAAAGGCAGTTGAAATTTGTGAAGTGAATTAACACTGTTTATTTTCTTTGTTTGGATCTCCTGTAGTTGCAGTGACTGATAATGCCTCCTATTTCCTGGCCACAGAATTTTGAGATTTAATGTTTTTTCTGGTGTTAAAATGGTGCAAACCTACCCCCATTAACCCCAAGCTAATTTTATTGGGCATTTTAACCATAATATAACAATTGTGTTGCGGTGTTTCCAGCTAGATACTCTGCAACACTAGAATTAGATGATATACAACCAGGCATTATGTTTTAATATCAATAGTGACATCACTAAGCACACTATTGTAGAGATTTTTCTAGGTAGAAAATTTCTTCATCCTTTGCTAAACGCTTAGTCTTTGCAGTCGTTCTGTTGGGAGACCTTGGATATGAAAGAGGTACCAATGATCTGGGAAGAGGTGACTCGCAATCTTACTGTTTATCATAAAAAGATGTAGAGTCTCATATAAATGACACCAGGAGAGATGTGAGCTTAAATGTGGGTGATTTAGTATTTCTTTAGACACACCTTTTGAGTTATAAATTGGACTACTTTAGTTCAAAGGTTGCTCTGAAATGAAAAGAATGTTTTAAGATCTCTTGATTTTTGACGCCAAGTTACTTGTTGTTAGAAGATCCACAGGCTCCCACCAGAAGATTTAAAACCCACACAAGCCAGGTGAAGAAGTTTTGTGGAAGTGTATAGTGTTTAAGAATGTTAGGGGAGTTCTTCTCCCCCTCCCGGGGGTCACGGTGGTGTAGTAATTAAACTACTTGCTTTCCACCCAGGCGAACCGGGTTTTATTCCCAGTGGGGTTGCTCCCAGATTTTTTCATGTGAGAATCGTGCCGGATGATACTGCTGGTTGGGGGTTTTGTCTGGGATCTTCTGTTTCCCCCATCCCTTGATTCCGGTGATGCTCCATACTCACCTCAATCACCCTCATCGGCTCTCAAGACCTTGCTTTTAAGAGCCACCCAAATCTCTTCACGCATTTTCCCCTTCCTTCCCATATTTGGCAGTTTGTGAATATGGTTTATTAAAGGTATCTGATTTGTTGGTCCGGGTACTGTGGTTGTGGGTCCTATTGCCACTGTTTCTGCCTTTGGTGTGTTGAGGTCATGGACATCAAGAGTGAGGGGGCCGCAGTGGCTGAGCGGTTAGACTGCTTGCCTCCCACCAAGGCAAACCGGGTATAATTCCCGGCCAGGTCACACTCAGATTTTCACAAGTGGGAATCGTGCGAGAAAATTCCACTGGTCGACAGGTTTTCTCTGGGATCTCCCGTTTTACCCTGCCCTTGCATTCCGGCACTGCTCCATTCTCACCTCATTTCACCCTCATCGGCTCTCAAGACCTTATTATTAAGAGCCGCCCAAATCTCTCAACTCAACTCATACAAGAGTGAGCTGAAGATCTTCTGATGGAGTGTTCTAGCCTGGTGGTGGATTCTGCAACAAAGACTAGGTACTCTTTCTGCAGGATCATTTCTCATTTGGTAACTTAACATTGGTGTCCCTTCAGGAGAGGAGGATGTAACCGTGTTACCTGGTTCCATTGCATCGCATGCTGGGCACACATGGTGGATGACTATACATGGAAACTTAATAACCGTCCTGCTGTCTGTTGCCCACGCGACAGTTCAGATGGGGCCATCGTAGCGTGACTCACGGATGTGGCATATGGCACTGGGTTCTACTGAGACTGAGCACAGGCGCGTTTCTCCTACCTCCACCTTGCCTTGGTAAATCACGTGACCTGTGCTGCACGCTGCTGTCATCACAGACTGTGGCATCACAGAAGTTTTAACTGATTGGAAGGAATGTCACCTGGAGTTTTGAGCATGTTCCTCCCCATCAGAGGTGGGGATGATGGTTGTGGGATTTCACACTACATAAATCCATGGATGAATTGAGATCGGTGGAGTGAACACTGGGGGTCATGATAGACCTATAGGTAGGGTCTACTTAATATGGAGAATGTTTAATGACATAAAGTTTGCAATGTAGTTAAATAACTTTTTGGAAATATTGTATCTTATAGAATATATTTTTTTTGTAAGATCGTGTTTAGGTGTTAGAATTTTATAATTATTTTAATATTGTTTATGGGGTTTTGATAAAGAATATTGGGAAAGATAGCAATTGTGTATAATGAAATTATTGTATTTTTTCAGAGCTCTTGTAACCATTCAGATATTTGTATAACTTACGTTGGGCAGAGACAAAAAAGGAAAAAGGCAGTGTTTCCCTAAAATAAAAATCAACAATATTTGTTTTGAATTTTTGTGCAACGTTACCCTAGAGTAAGACTATTTTTCTGCTACAATTATTTATTGATACAGCAAGTAGAGTATGTGGATTGTGCATGTGTCAAAAGGGGGTATTCTCTGAGTATTCCTAGCGAATACCAAGGGACCATCCTGCNGAGTATGTGGATTGTGCATGTGTCAAAAGGGGGTATTCTCTGAGTATTCCTAGCGAATACCAAGGGACCATCCTGCCTCTGTCACACCTATCTGCTTGTCATTACAGACCATGATCCTATCAGTCTCTTCACCTTCGTTTTCTTCCACCCCGAAAATTCTCAAATTAGAGAATTTTTTATATTGCTCCAGTTCTTTACACCATTAAGCACACACTGATTATAAATGTATCACCTTTTCGCTCAGTTAAAAATTCTTGTGATTTCTTTGTTGCCAGTGATGTTAAAAACTATAGTCTCAACGACCTTCTTCGTAACAGTGTTACTTATTGCTTTGGTTGTTAATTTCCGTATTTCTGGTGATTGTAAAATATTTTCTACAATACACTGTAACTGACCTATGATGTTGCTTGCTTGGCCGCCTGTTGGTTACAGCAGAATTCCGTCCGGTGAATCTACATCTGGCATGGCATTAGCTTCACTGCTGCAACCCATTTCTTGTTTGAATTTATTACACATATTCAAGATAAAATAAATAAAGACAAACAGCATGGAAGGCTTGTTGTGCATTGAGATGTTGGCTGTAATTATTGTTGTTGGGGAATGTTTGTGTATATGTAGATGTTGGCAGCATTTTTCAGTGTAATGAATTTCCTTAACATGCAAACAGATGCATGTGTATTGATGTTAATGGCAGTTGCCATCAGAGAGTAGTAAAATGAGTTAACAAATACGATAGCGGAATGCAAAGAGACACAATGCAATGTCGTGGGAACAAGATTTCTTTTTCGAGCCAGTCATTAGCTAACATCTGGTGACTCAAGTGTTGGCTGTTCAAAGTAGCTAGCAGACTGATGCTCTGGGTTGGCAACTGTAAATCTTAATTAGTGTGGGGTTGCCCACAGGATTTGGTTATGTTGAAATAAAGCAAGGGACCTCGTCACAGGTTCTACACGCGGGGTGCGCCTTGCATCTTTGGATATGGTGAGTTGAACAGACTAAGTGATTGCTAATTTGAGGTAGGTTCTGGCTAGGATTATAGACTGGAATATGTTGGGGTGGGAGATTCTGACCACTGATTGAGTTGTTGGCCTGGCAGTGGACTCTGGTCATCGGTGGTGCAGTAAAGTTGGCGTTATCCCAACTTGAATAGGCCATACTGGCGAACTTGTCAGTGGGAGGGTGGTGAGTGCTGAGGATTTTTACCACTGGACCAAAGAGTCCTTGGGGTAAACCATCTGTGGTGCTAATGCTTGGCATCAAGCTAGCTGAGCTTGATCTCTCAGGTCTGTGTACTGGCAATAACCATGTCCAGTCTGGGCAGCAGGTAACCGCTCGCATACTTCCTCTGCCGTACTGGTTTTTGGTAGCAACTCCTTTGCTGGAAGGGATAAGGCATCAGATCAGTNGGTGCGCCTTGCATCTTTGGATATGGTGAGTTGAACAGACTAAGTGATTGCTAATTTGAGGTAGGTTCTGGCTAGGGTTATGGACTGGAATATGTTGGGGTGGGAGATTCTGACCACTGATTGAGTTGTTGGCCTGGCAGTGGACTCTGGTCATCGGTGGTGCAGTAAAGTTGGCGTTATCCCAACTTGAATAGGCCATACTGGCGAACTTGTCAGTGGGAGGGTGGTGAGTGCTGAGGATATTTACCACTGGACCAAAGAGTCCTTGGGGTAAACCATCTGTGGTGCTAATGCTTGGCATCAAGCTAGCTGAGCTTGATCTCTCAGGTCTGTGTACTGGCAATAACCATGTCCAGTCTGGGCAGCAGGTAACTNCCTTGGGGTAAACCATCTGTGGTGCTAATGCTTGGCATCAAGCTAGCTGAGCTTGATCTCTCAGGTCTGTGTACTGGCAATAACCATGTCCAGTCTGGGCAGCAGGTAACTGCTCGCATACTTCCTCTGCCGTACTGGTTTTTGGTAGCAACTCCTTTGCTGGAAGGGATAAGGCATCAGATCAGTTAGTGGATAGTGAAGCTAATTGCACCTAGGGTAATCATGTGCACCGTGCTATCTAAAGTGTGAACGGAGGAGAAATAACTGTCCTAGGCATGTTTCCACTGCCTTAAGCTGATGAAAACTGGGCACATGGTAATGCAGTAACCTCGTCAATTAACCCTCCTTTGGTGTGGAGTGTACCTAGTAGGTGGCTCCACCATCGTACTTCAGAAGTGTGACATACCAAGAATGGCCACAGAATGTGTATGTCTTTGTATCTGTGGGATCTTCAGTTTGAAGTCCCATGGATACCTCAAGCCCTACTCTCCCTTAATGGGCAAGGTTTATACAAAAGTTAAGGTTAGTTGTTATTAGGGTTGGTTAGGTTGGGAAGAATTGCAAAAGGTTAATGTAGGAATAAAGCCTGGCAAAGGGACTGATTCTAAAAGGATACCAAGCTGTAGAATATATTAAGCGGCACTCATCGCAGTCTCAATGGTTCATGGTGTACTGAAGGTACCTCCCCTATCTTCAGNTGTAGAATATATTAAGCGGCACTCATCGCAGTCTCAATGGTTCATGGTGTACTGAAGGTACCTCCCCTATCTTCAGGATATTATATTGTATAGGGCTTATTAACGTCTCCAGCTGTTATGTCTAAAGGCTTATAGGGGACGGCTTACAAACTAACCTATGACCTAACTTAAACACACACCCATGCCTTACCTGGCATTCGAACCCAGAATGTCCCGCACCCCAGACCGGCAGCACACCAACCGACTGCGCCATGGGAGGTCAGTTTTTAGGATGTAGATAATTTTAAAAAATTAGCATAAGCAACAAGAATAATAAAATTGGAAATAATTATAGGACATGCTTTATTGTCTATGATTAAACCACTGTAAATACTGAATAGCACACATTCAGTGATAATGAATTTATTCACCCTGCTACTGGCAGGTGAGGTACCTGGTGAGACTGCTCAACTGGAGTGAGTGGGTGTGAGTGGAGAAATTTGGGTGACTCTTAACAGTGAGGTCTTGAGAGTCATTGAGGGTGAAGTGAGGTGAGTATGGAGCAGTACCAGAATGAAAGGGCGGGGGAAATGGGAGATCCCCGAGAAAACCTGCCAACCAGTGGCATTGTCTGGCACAATTCCTACATGCAAAAATCCAAGAGCGGCCCCACCAGAAATCAAACCTGGTTTGCCTTGTTTGGAGGCAAGTAGTCTGACCACTATACCACCATGGCCCCTGCTCAACTGGAGCTGACAAAAGATACAAGAAGTTACATAACTTATGAGCCTACTTTCCTCAACATGGGTGCAATTAATTTTTAAATAGGTTCTTAAAAGCTGAGTTCTTAAAAGACTTGACTCGTCTTTGAAAGCAATAACATTAGAAATGAAACCAGAAACATATGCCACATTAGTGAGACAATTTCAAATATATATGTGCCTTACCTCGGACTTAAACCAGAAAACCTCGTACAATAAGCTAGCATGCATTTTACTGCAATGTGGAGGTTGGACTCGGAGCATCAACTTTGGATTTAAAACGGTCTAATATTTCTAATTATGGGGTTTACTAACCTAAACTATTAAGAGGGCCATCATTTTGAAAAAAAGTTACTTAGCAACTTAAAACATGTAAGTTTACATGGCCTACTAGAGCACTACTTGTGTAAATAATTTGGTGGAAATCNTTACTTAGCAACTTAAAACATGTAAGTTTACATGGCCTACTAGAGCACTACTTGTGTAAATAATTTGGTGGAAATCGGTTTTTTGGTCCCTGAGATATGCCATGAAAAAACTTTATTTTATTTTCTTATTTGATGCTATCGTACAAAATTTCCAAAATAAAAGTGTCTATATATACGATGCCTCTAATGTACAGGTTGAGTATAAAAGAATACCCCAACTTTGAAGTTCTACAATATAAAAACCAAACAACCTACAACTTTGATTGACCAATCAAATNTACAATATAAAAACCAAACAACCTACAACTTTGATTGACCAATCAAACAAACTGTGGAACCGTGAAGTTTGATTTACCATACATTCATAAATGTTCAACGTGACCACCACGTGCGGCCCGAACAACATCTACGCGATAATCAAACTCGTTCCACACTCTTGTCAGCATGTCCAGTGTTACGGTTTGGATGGCGTCCATAATTCTCGTTTTGAGGTTTTCAATGTTAGCCGGCAATGGTGAACGAAACACTTGATCTTTTATGTACCCCCATAGAAAAAAACGCACAGGGTAATATCCGAGCTTCTTGGAGGCCAGTGATGAAGAGCATGGTTACCAGCTGCTCCTCGACCAATCCAGCATTGCGGCAANTTACTTAGCAACTTAAAACATGTAAGTTTACATGGCCTACTAGAGCACTACTTGTGTAAATAATTTGGTGGAAATCAGTTTTTTGGTCCCTGAGATATGCCATGAAAAAACTTTATTTTATTTTCTTATTTGATGCTATCGTACAAAATTTCCAAAATAAAAGTGTCTACATATACAATGCCTCTAATGTACAGGTTGAGTATAAAAGAATACCCCAACTTTGAAGTTCTACAATATAAAAAACAAACAACCTACAACTTTGATTGACCAATCAAACNAAGTGTCTATATATACGATGCCTCTAATGTACAGGTTGAGTATAAAAGAATACCCCAACTTTGAAGTTCTACAATATAAAAACCAAACAACCTACAACTTTGATTGACCAATCAAATAAACTGTGGAACCGTGAAGTTTGATTTACCATACATTCATAAATGTTCAACGTGACCACCACGTGCGGCCCGAACAACATCTACGCGATAATCAAACTCGTTCCACACTCTTGTCAGCATGTCCGGTGTTACGGTTTGGATGGCGTCCATAATTCTCGTTTTGAGGTTTTCAATGTTAGCCGGCAATGGTGAACGAAACACTTGATCTTTTATGTACCCCCATAGAAAAAAACGCACAGGGTAATATCCGAGCTTCTTGGAGGCCAGTGATGAAGAGCATGGTTACCAGCTGCTCCTCGACCAATCCAGCATTGCGGCAACATCTTTTTCAGGTATCCGCGAACAGCCAGGTGCCAATGGGGTGGCGCAGCATAAAGGAAACATCAGGCTGTCTCCTTCACATTGACGTGTCGAATGCGAGCTCGCTATTCCCTCACCACCTCAAACCGAGACTTAGGTTGGAATTTGTTTTGTTGATAAAATATACTGAACTAAAATATTTATAGAGCCACAATTTTTAAAATCAGTGCCTGACCTACTTAAAGCATACCATTTTACAGCACCTGCTGCAGTACTATTTGTTTGCCAAATTTGGTAGGTATTGGTCAATTGTTTCCCGAGATATGACATAAAAACTTTATTTTTTCTATATGACNGCAGTACTATTTGTTTGCCAAATTTGGTAGGTATTGGTCAATTGTTTCCCGAGATATGACATAAAAACTTTATTTTTCCTATATCACGCCATTTTGAGAATAAGTGTTGGGCATGCANCGCCATTTTGAGAATAAGTGTTGGGCATGCATAAAATATATCCCTTAACATTATCTGCATCAGTTCTACTTGTTTGGAAAAATTGGTAGGAATCAGCATATTTTTTACAGAGATATAGCTTAATAACTTTATATCTAATATATAAAATTCTCCCGTCACAGTGTTAGTCACTGAACTCCTCCGAAACGGCTGGACCGATTTTTATGAAATTTTTTATGTATACTCGGTAGGTCTGAGAATAGATTTATATCTATTTTTTACACCCCTAAGTAATAAGGGTGGCCACCCCCAAACAATTTTTTTTTATTGTTTGAACAAAATTTTTATTTTTTATTTTTTTATGATGTGGCATCAAAAAATACATACCCTCCTAAATTTTCACCCTTCTACCACCAACCCTTATTTTTTTATAGCGATATTAGTAATTTAATAAATTTTACCCTAGGTCGATAACTGATCAATTATCATCGATCATTTATCGATCTAGGTTACAATTTATTCCCACCAGGTGTCTCCCAGTGACACAGCAAAACAACGTTTGCCGGGTCAGCTAGTTTATATATATATATATATAATTGTATTTTCTTCCAAAATGGGCGATAAAAGTGGTTATGTGTGCTAAAACATTACCACTTTTGTCGGCCATTTTGGATATATCATATATATATATATATATGATGCATCAAACAGATACTTTCAGTATACAAAATTTGGTCAAAATTGTGTAAATGGTATGGTAGATATACCAAATAAACTTAAAAAAATATGTATGGCCGCCATTTTGAAAGAAAGTACCTAATAAAGTTCAATTATTTACATTAACTTGGCCTATCATGGTATTACTTACCTGCCAAATTGGGTGAGAATTGGTTTAATAGTTTTTGAGATATAATAAAAACTCTTTATGTCTTCATTTGGTGCTATTTTACAAAAAGGCAGACAAACAAAAATTTATATTTCAAAATTAAATTCTTACACAATGCTCTGCCAGCATACAAAATTTGGTTTAAATAGGTTGAGTAGTTCCTGAGATGACATATCACCCCAAAGTTTAAAATGGCCACCATTGTGAACGTAAGTGCCCAACGTGGTTGAAGAACTATAAAAGTCAGGTGTCCCTACTAAGTACTATATGTGTACCCAATTTTGGTGATATTCTGTCAGTGTTCAAGGGAGGAGGGGACNAACAAACACACACACACAAACACACACACAAACACACACACAAACACACACACACAAGTGAACTCATAAGGCTTTATTATCTTTGGAAAGTAGACTAAAAAGAGGGCTAAATTTATGGAATACACACAATAAAGATACAATAAACAAAACCCTGGTGTAGACATGAAGCGACGGTATTTAGGTTTGACGTAACATGGGGAGAGAGATTCAGATAAGGGGTGAGTGTGAATTGCACACTGCAGGTGCCCTGAAATAGCTATGGTAGGTATTGTGACTGTACGTTGGATGACACTGGCTAGTGTCAGCATAGAAGACGTTGTGGCAGATGGTGGTGGTCTCAGCAGAACTTTAAGGCGGGCTGGCGGCTGATGGAGTAGTTGTAGATGCTTCGAATCTCAGCTATGATACCTCTTGAAGGAGCCAGGTTGGGTAGCAGGTCTCAAGACGAGAATGCTGGTCGATNAACAAAACCCTGGTGTAGACATGAAGCGACGGTATTTAGGTTTGACGTAACATGGGGAGAGAGATTCAGATAAGGGATGAGTGTGAATTGCACACTGCAGGTGCCCTGAAATAGCTATGGTAGGTATTGTGACTGTACGTTGGATGACACTGGCTAGTGTCAGCATAGAAGACGTTGTGGCAGATGGTGGTGGTCTCAGCAGAACTTGAAGGCAGGCTGGTGGCTGATGGAGTAGTTGTAGATGTTTCGAATCTCAGCTATGATACCTCTTGAAGGAGCCAGGTTGGGTAGCAGGTCTCAAGACGAGAATGCTGGTCGATTNTTCGAATCTCAGCTATGATACCTCTTGAAGGAGCCAGGTTGGGTAGCAGGTCTCAAGACGAGAATGCTGGTCGATTCTCTCCCCACTCTGTGGTGCCGGTGAACTACGATGTGTGCAGGCCAGCCGCTTGGGGGTGGCATCTGGTGGAATTTTCTGCTGTGCTGTTTACGTTTTGCATTCCCTTAGGCGCTGGGTTTTTCATTATTTCTCACTTCTAGTAGGGTGGCTATTGCCTGGCATTGCTGTGTCATTGGCAATGAGGATGGGATTGATAATCACCACATTAAATGCATAATTTTGTGAGATTGCATGTGTTGCCTGTGATGTGAAAATTCTTAAGAATGGCTTTCATCATTTATATACTTAGTTGTCGGATCTACTTGGGAACATAAAAGAATTTAATGGGGCCACGGTGGCTGAGCGATTAGACTGCTCGCCTCCCACCAAGGCGAACCGGGTTCAATCCCCGGCTGGTTCACTACGAATTTTCGCAATTGGGAAACGTGCCGGACGATGCTACGAAAATTTACAGTGCTGGAAAGCAGTACTTCAGGAGTTCAGGCGCAGCTGGAATAATAAAGGAAGTGACTAAGAGAGTCACGTCAGCATCCGGTGCATCTGGTACGTATGTTGCAAACGTGGGTGTTCTCACAGATATGGGCTGTGTGAAGTCCTTCTTGCCTGCCTGCTTTCCTGCCTATGAGCTAGCTGGGATGTAAAACTAACTTGTTTAGCCCCGAGAAAAATAACAAAGTCTCCACAAATCCACAAATTATAATTCCCAAATACCAATTAAACATAAATAACTTCCTTTGAAAATAAAAGAAACCCCCAAAAAATTTAAATTCCATAAAGATAATTTTATCTATGTGCCTTTTAAAAAAATGGCAAAATAATAGTTGTTTCTCAATCTACCTAATTAATACAATGAAAGGGCTGCATAATTTATATAAACATTTCTGGTGGATTTAATTATCAGTACTCCAAATAAAATCATTAATGTCCTATGCATTATGTTAGCATACACTGTGTGGATCACACTACTGCATGAGTGAAGGCATAAAACTACCTAAGAAATTAATTATAAGTGTGTCATAAGCAAGAATTCATACTGTACCTGTGCTGCCAGGAGGCTTGGAACCATGTCCTCATTACAAGACAAATTCACTAGAAGTTTGAGTGCCTGGAGCTTTACTTGAGGGCTGCCATTGTCCACAAGACTGTAGAGTGAGTGCAATGTAGAATAGAATTCTTCATGCCAGTCAGGCAATACTGCAATGTTTGCCAGAGTCATAAGAGCACTGAACACAATGGTCTCCTTTGGCTGCTCTGTATTTATAAATGTCAGCAACGATGGTATGGCATCCTAAAAATTAGTTTTTCATGTTAATAATAACTCAACATTATCTTTCCAACCAAAGTTGACATATTATCTGCACAACACTTGAAATAAACAAAACATTTGTACTTTCTTGCCAATAAAATATTGTTTTAAAAATCATAGCTCAACTGTTTGGAATTATTAACATCAAGATTACTTAATGTTCAAGCTGACCATACCATGCACATAATAAATACTGTAATTTTTTTTGCCATGCATGGTGTATAAACTAGCATTTAAATTCAGGGTTCTGAAGGATGCGGGATGTGCTAACAACAAGGCCTGGAGGTGGGTACAGCATGGGTACGAGCAGACTTGAGTGGTTCTATGGAGGGGAGAAAGAGATAACCAAAATCGCTTATTGTATAACTGTTAGCCTGTAAGTTGCCATACATGCTTGCAACATTCTTTATATCTGAATGTTTTAACACTTCAAAAATTATCCCAGTTAACATAATTCTCAAATTACTGTCTTATGGATAGAGATTCAACTGCATTCTGAAAACATCTTCAATAGTGGTTTATACGTATACATGGTCTTCTTTCACTTCTGAGGTTTTCTTTCTAATTACAACCATTACACTAACAATTGGCTTAGGTTCAACGTCAACTGGTGAGAAATTTCCCGAATGATGAGCATGATTAAAACTATGATGCAAGAAATTATTAAGAATAATGTTGTACAAGAAAGTGCAGAGTGCAGAACCTGAGTGAAATAATAGAAAAAGCAAAGATGTCATGGTATTTTCACTCATGCAGATAATATCAAAGAAAACATGGGCATTGTTAGCTATGGATTTTGAGAGATGCCTGCAAGCAAACCTTTTCATTTAATACCAATTCTTACTTTGTACACTGTTAAATATATATCATGATCTGATAATAAGGTGCTCCATGTAAATAATTTTGAACTATAACTAGTGATACATGGNCTGTTAAATATATATCATGATCTGATAATAAGGTGCTCCATGTAAATAATTTTGAACTATAACTAGTGATACATGGCTGCAGGCTGGGAAACAGCAGTGGACAATGTTAATGATGATGAGGATGATGATTGTGACTGTATTTACAAAAGTTTCNTGCAGGCTGGGAAACAGCAGTGGACAATGTTAATGATGATGAGGATGATGATTGTGACTGTATTTACAAAAGTTTCAGAATACCATAAGAGAAAACCATGTAAAAAGTATATATACTGGCTTTTATCAGTTTATTATCAATACAGAATAAAATTAATATCTACAGCTCCCACAAATGAAACAAGCCAAGTTTCATTAAATATAGAGATTGGTGTAACAGGTTGAAAAAAACTCTACAGTATCAGTTTATCAAAAAAAAATCTGTCATGTGTGCCTTTTTAATATCTACACATGCTGATTTATGAGGAGTTACTGCCAATTATGAAGCTCATTTCTAAAAACATATTTAGACAAAAAATAATTTATAATCCAATCTAGCTGTTTCTCATCTTNGAAGCTCATTTCTAAAAACATATTTAGACAAAAAATAATTTATAATCCAATCTAGCTGTTTCTCATCTTCAGTTCAGTGAGTAAAATAAACTTATATATGGGAGAAAACTATTCCAAAACCTTTTCTCTGTAAATTTGAAATACATTTTTGTGACAAACATGTGACCTTAGCCAATGCATACCTGCCAACTTGTATATTTTATCCGTAAGACTTTAAGAGCATCCAAGCAACGCCTTGTTCCATTCAAGGGCACTCAAATCATCAAATAATAAGAAATTAATTAACATGAACATGTGCACAAACAGGCTGTGGCATTTTGTAAGTTGAAGAACTACAATAACCAGTGACTATGTATTAATAAATATTAGAGCAAACCATTATATTATGTTTTACAAAGGAGTGACATATTAAGTTTATTAACAATGAAAACTTAACTCAAACTACTCATGTGTTTAATTGTATGTCAATTTGAAGGTGAAAATTTATGTAAGCTTACAAAGCAAAAATAAACTGGGAACTCNTCATGTGTTTAATTGTATGTCAATTTGAAGGTGAAAATTTATGTAAGCTTACAAAGCAAAAATAAACTGGGAACTCGTTATAAGGGGTTTACTGTATTCTGAAATATCAACATAAAATATTGCTAAACCTACTCTACATAAAACATTGCTTAAACTAGTTAACCAAAAAAAAAACACATTAGGTGCCTACTTATAAACTTTTAAGCTGTTACTAGGCCAGCTTATTTTGTTTTAAATTGTACATGCTTACACAAGAGTTGAAGTTGTTGCAATGCTGTTATATTTCTGATAAAACAGTTGATAAATTATCACACATTTCATAAAGCATTACTATTTTTACAGAATACATACCCTTGCAATTTTATGCACAAAATACACTTTAAACCATAACACTACTCTTTTTGACTAAACGAATAATGTGAAAATGTGAATTTTGCTTATATTAAAAAGTGTGTTATAACATTTATTGCAGTAAACAGATGAAAAANGAATAATGTGAAAATGTGAATTTTGCTTATATTAAAAAGTGTGTTATAACATTTATTGCAGTAAACAGATGAAAAAATACTTTTAGGAATGAAATATGAACTGAGTTACTGCTCACTGATGTCCTTAATTCAGTTCCATTTTTCTTAACCATACTAACTTTCCATTCACACTCAGCATTTCTGTGTGGTAGAAAAAACTATTGCCAACATAATCGTTGTGATTCTGTCGACCTGGTATGTTGTTGCAAACAACCATGTGTTTTACAAAACAAAACACTGCCAAGCTGTACACACACCAGCATATGCTTACGTATTTGTGGTAAAATAATACCACAAACATCTCTCAAGATGGTTATACTTTCACTTCACACAAAGTTTCTTAAATAATGTTATCCAGTATCCAAACCAAATCTTCTATTTAAAGGCATCTTTCACTCAATATACCAACAGTTCTCAAAACTCATCAAATACCTTATTTTGGTATAAGAATGGGTATTCAGTAATCATCAGATATGCTCAATTGCCCTCATCATAGGTGCAAGAAATATGGTTACTTTATTACATGGCACATGATACTTTGGCCACAAGTATGGTATGTGTACCATATACAAGATGAATCTAAATTTGACCGGCAAACTTCGGCTGTAAGTTAGTCATGAAAATGAAAAGGGAGGGGGGNAGAAAGAGATAGAGAGAGAGAAAAATTTATCTAAAGTGAATTCTACGGGCGGCACACATCTTTGAATTTGAACCTGACGCACTGATTTATTGCAAATATTGGAGAACATATTTAAGATAGAACAGTGAATGTCTGGATAATGTGTAACTGAACAAATATCTGCAAACACAACAACACCTGTCACTGTCATCAAATTATTTCATGAAATAATCACAGTGACTGCCCTTATTTTGAACTAATCTTCATGATGTGGTAGTAAATTTGGGATTTAAATGATAGATTATTAATCAGCATGTCCACTTCCACAAAAAAAAAGGATGCCTTGTGTAAATACTCTAAGACTGACATTTTGAGAAATTCATGTTTTAATTTCAAAATAATACTTAACAATACCTGGAAGGTTGGCAACANTCTAAGACTGACATTTTGAGAAATTCATGTTTTAATTTCAAAATAATACTTAACAATACCTGGAAGGTTGGCAACATACAGAACATCAAATAACACACTGTTGTGGCTATCTAAAGGTGGGGAAGATTCCAGAGAGGGGGTACATAACAGTGACACTGTTTGTTGGTTATTGGCCCCTATATCAANTCTAAGACTGACATTTTGAGAAATTCATGTTTTAATTTCAAAATAATACTTAACAATACCTGGAAGGTTGGCAACACACAGAACATCAAATAACACACTGTTGTGGCTACCTAAAGGTGGGGAAGATTCCAGAGAGGGGGTACATAACAGTGACACTGTTTGTTGGTTACTGGCCCCTATATCAANCCTAAAGGTGGGGAAGATTCCAGAGAGGGGGTACATAACAGTGACACTGTTTGTTGGTTACTGGCCCCTATATCAATCTGGTTAGTTCTGAGTTAATGCCTGGAACATATTGTATACTAGCTGTGCCCGCGGCTCCGCTAGCATGGACTACAGAATTATTGTTAAGGTTTTTTTAAAATAAAGTAGAATTTTACTTAGTGTTATTTATGAGATAAATAAGCATTAGAGAAATATTTTAAATTTAAACATACTTTTATTATTTACATTTTAATATTTTGCATGATTTCATTTGTTGATTTTTTCTTTTTCTAATCTAAAGACATATATTCTATCACAACATTTCTCGTTTTTTTTATTGGGCGTAAGTACATACAAATTGCTACTACAACTGACACGCGAACATGCGATATATAATTGTCCATATGAAAAGCATGGCTGTCGGAGGTCAACTCCGGCATTTTTTAGGGTTTGGCCTTGTGACTTATTTATAGTCGTAGCAAAACAAACCCTGATCGGAAATTGGAGATGCTTAAACTGGAAAGGTAAATCCATTGGAATTATGGGTATTCTGGGTATTAGGATTTTTCCTCCAGTACTGGTGTTACTCATAATAGTTGCCTCAATAACATAATCCCTCAAACTGTTTACTTGTAGGTGAGTGCCATTGCACAATTTTGGAGGGCTTATGTTCCGTAATAACATGATTGATGCGCCAACTTTTACAGCAAGAGCGTGAACAGGCAAACCTGATGGATTAAGGGAATTCAAGAATTCAGTCGGATAGTGNCGCCAACTTTTACAGCAAGAGCGTGAACAGGCAAACCTGATGGATTAAGGGAATTCAAGAATTCAGTCGGATAGTGGACTGTGTCTTCTTCTTCAACAACAGTGTCCACAGATGTGTACGTTTGGGAGGGTGATTCGATCATGTTCAGGATCGTTTTATTGATGTTTTCAACGATTTCATTTTTCGATGTTAAGATAGTATGCTCTTGGAACCATGTCAGAGGGTTGGTTGTGATTCTTTGGACGTCTGAGAAATTAAATGGTAAAAATGCTTATTAGTATTTCTCTGTTATAGATAGACATATGCTACTGTGGAGTTTTTTTATAGGTCTTTTTATTCTACACAATTCTTTACTACATGATATTGTTCCATCTTTAATGGTTTAGACAGTGTATTGCAAGAGAGCGCAGTGGCGGAAAACTTGGTTCACTATTATCGTCACTGCTTATTCCTTATGTTACTTTACATAACAAAATATATACTAAAACCTGGCCAGAGAACATAGCTACGAATTTTAAAAAAAAAACACGTAAATCGGATAAGTGGTTCTCGAGTGATAAGCACACTAACACACAGACAGACAGACGTTGAGTTTTATAATATGTATAGATAGTTCTTAGCAATCATCTATCCTGAATAATAAATTTCAATTTTTCTTTAACTTAATAATATGTTAGAACTATAATTATTTCCTAAATCTCCAAAAAAAAAATTTCAAGAAAAGAAAACATTTATTTTAAGTGAAGCATTAGGTGTTAACATTGTGAAACAAAGATGCATGTATATAGGGATGTAACATTTACTTTCTATTATACTGAAAACATACATAACAAAATTAAATATATAATGCTAAATATTAATACAATGAATTTTATAATCTAAATTGGAAATATAAACACAATAGAAACATTTTAAAAATTGTCAATACTTAAAATTAATATAAATACAATGTTTATAAAACTTGATAAGCTAAAAGCACAGTACAAAAAAATCCATAACTTTTACTTATAAAGGAAAAAAATTAAAATGAAAAAAAAAACAGTTTTCTCACCAATATAACAATTTTTCTATTTAATTCATATTAACTGTGTTTGAAATGTCATTGATTTTTAGATTTTTAGAATAACAAATATTAACTAGTTTNTTATTTAATTCATATTAACTGTGTTTGAAATGTCATTGATTTTTAGATTTTTAGAATAACAAATATTAACTAGTTTTTTAATACAACATTACTTTTATTTTCTATTATTTTAATTGTCTATACATATTCTGATTGATGGCTCTACAGCAATTTTAATTTGAAATTAGATAGAGGTGCAATGTGTGCACATACACATTCATGTGCACATACATGTGCATGCGCACATGCGTGCTCACACACACAAACAAGTGATGAGGTGAAACAAAAGCAAGCCTGCTTTTTTAATACATGCAAATCTGCATATTGTAATCCTGATGCTGTTACCTGAGCTACACTAATAACTTTCTTAATATTCAGGCTCATTACAGATTTTTAATAAATGAAATTATATATATATTTTTTCATATATTTACAATGTTTGGTATGGTTTGAACATGGCCCTCACTCAGGAGCAAGCCAATGGCGAGTCCAGCTTTGCTGACAGCCCTGGTGAGCCAAGTCAGGACAGACTTATCAGATGCTGAGCTAGACTCATCACACCCTAAAACATGTAAAAATTTGGGTAATTGTAAATGAGCCAAGTCTCACTTATTAGCCAGAATTGTACATGCATGGGCCTATTTACTGCATACAATTAAGCTCTTCACACCTGGACATGGAGAAGGTCGGGTGGTGGTAAAACAGGAATGGCCGGTTGGGGAGAGGGTGGAAGACAGAGGTGTCTTTCAGCTAATGTGTTTATGAACAGTAGATGGAGAGTATTACCTGTACAGAAAGAATCTTCCTTGACAGTGTACATGTTGTCATTTGGTGTGTTATACAATTCCCCAATTTTAAAATAATTTATACTATAGTAATTTCACCTCTAAAATGGAACAAAGTTATTCATAGAGAACATCACATGCTAATGAGTAACATAAAAATATTAAGAGAAGAACAAAGAAAAATTGTTTATTTTTTGGTAAAACAGTGATTTATAAGTTTTATACTGGTGTCAATGAAAACACCTTACAATAAATACACAAAAAATGTAATGAATCAGACAAAAGGAGTTATTATCCACTCTGGAGAAAACACATGAAAGCAGACCACAAGTACATGCTGTAGTTTCCGATGATTACTTAACTCTCCATCTTATATTAAATATAACTCATGATTTCTGTGTAAATGAAAGAAAAACGCCAACAATTGTGAATTTAGTGTCACGCATAAAAATAAAATTAACAATCCACAGGGAAGAAAGTTGCTCAACAAATTAAAAAGCANTGTGAATTTAGTGTCACGCATAAAAATAAAATTAACAATCCACAGGGAAGAAAGTTGCTCAACAAATTAAAAAGCACATTTTTAAAGTGGAGAAAATGTCAAGCTAAGTGATAAATAATGGCAGAATATAAATTGTGATTTGCAGGAGTAACCGTTTAGTAAAAATAAGACACTTGTGAAATTGGTTGCAAAATAGTTTTCATAGAAGATGCGTTGATAGCAACTAACCTTTTCTAAGTGTCTGCAACACTATAAACTATTTGACACACAAGTAAACAACATTGTAAGGATAAGACTTCAGTCTGGTACATGCAGGGATCAGAGATGTGTAGCTTGTATATGATGCTGAACCTGTCTATAGTAACTACCATGATAAAAACCACAAAGTAGGTAACCGAAATAATACTTCCAATCTTCAGAAAAAAATGTTTTAAGGATGATGCACCATCATTCCATTCAAGTATATAAGAACATAACGATTCTTTTAAGCACGCTATAACAACATTGCTACAGAAGAAAAAACAATGGATAGAGTAAAATACTTGTGAAAATTGCAAAACATAGCAACAGTACTAGCAAAATAAATTACATTCTTCTGGATATAATTGAACATATCATGGATTAGAAGCTGACAATACATTTTGTGTAGATGAGTCTCGGTCTGAGAAACACTCAGCACAGCCACTTTGAAATGGCATGAGAATGTCTTTTAGAGAGTAATCTGTTACAAAACCATTAACTCTCCTTCAGTTTGTGTGTTGCGAGGAGAGAAGAGGGACATGTGGGACAATGCTTGTCACCCTCTCCTGCATACCCCTTCTAGGGTCAGAAAGCTCTAGCCCACACAATAGATACTATTTTTGTGTGTGTTATATATGTTATTCAATAAACATATAATGTTAAGGTTAAAAATACTGTTAGTTTAAGGAGCTTCAATATGCATATGCAGTTTGAGACTATTTCCATTTAATGCTGAACGTTAAAATACAGATTGCTAAATGTAAAATAATTTACATATTTGAATACACTTGGCTATACATTTAGATAAGAATACTGCCTCTAGCAATATGATCTAGCCGGAATAACAGTATATCTTTAATTTTTAAAGTGGTACTATCTTAAAAAATTGGTTGCCCAAAAAGGCTATTAATATTAACTTAAAGCACACAATACATAGTGCCATGCCAAGTTTCATTTAAAGAAATTAAATTGTTTCAAGATGTGGAACCGTGCCTGAAATAATTATAAGGCCATTATTTTTAAAAGAAGCATTCAACATTGTTAAAAACTATGAAAGTGTGCATTCCAGATAAGCACTATGAGAGTATCAAATTAAGCAAACTTCAATGAAATTCCTTCATTAGGGATAGAGATACAAAAACCAGAAGATAATAAATACTTTAACAATATTATGTCCTGTTGACAGGTTATACAAAGATATAAAGGTCCCTCTCCCTGAATTGTGTCGCAAACATCACATTTTACTTTCACGTGTATGTAAAACATTGTTTATGAGACCATTATTATGATGCGTGACAAAAGCACATAAACTACATGTATTGAATAAAATGTGAAATAGTTTGTTGCATTTCAGATTGTAAACTCTTAAAATTATATTTGTACATGTGTGTCCATATTTTTGGAGACATTTTTGTGTTAATTTTATTGGGACACTTTTCGCTTTTTTTAGGATGCAGCCCAACTCTTGTTGGAACTGTGGCATGTGTGTAAGTTTTTGTCAGCTCTCAGGAATGTGCAGTCTAATGAGTGCAAGCAGTTGGAAGCACCACATGTAGTGGTTTAGACAGGAATTTAGATGGAAATCAGGGTGGCATGTTTACTTGTGCAAACAGTTGTTGAGAACCATATGTTCTCCTGCTGACAGTAGAACACTTTGACCAGCTGGGATATGTGACTTAATCCCTAGATTCACTGCCTCAGGTAACTTTCAAGGAAGTACGGTTAGAGAGAGAGAGAGAGAGAAGGCTATCAGCTGACTTTTGTTATCATGGCTTGGGCAGGAATTAACTGGGAACGTGTTTGACACGTATTCACATTATAGTAGTGGAGAGAGTTTTAGCCAGAACTTTTCCTTAAAGCATCTTGAGCAATAAATATGAGAGGCTGAAATGTTTATTTAACCTGGAGGTGGCAGAACTGTAACAGGGAGTTTGTGTCGAGACACTGCAGCAACCAGTGTTGGGCATGTCATCGTCCACTAGTAATTATTCTGGGACAAACACCAGCTGGCAAAATGTATCACCATGTATAAGTAACAGCTCTGTATTTGGTTTTTGTTTGTATTTTGTGACAATTTTATTATAAAAGGCTAAATAAGATAGTTGTTAGGGTGTCAGCAGTCAAATGCCATTGTGAAAGATTCTGAATGTTGTTATTTAAAAGACATGAATACTAATAACTTAATATCAATATTTTGTATAATTTCTTATTGTATTCATTGTAGTATCATTTTATTTACTTGATTTTATTAAAAAAACTTTAACCCATGGTCCTCTTTACTAAATGTATTGACATTCTTTATTTACAGTACTTCCTTTTTTTTTGTACCTTGCCCAGAGTACTAACAATTCTCTTTTGAAACTTTGAAACTATCCTCTAGGCAGGCTGGCTGACCCTGTTATGATTTAGTGGATAATAATGTTTAATTACCTTTTTTTAACCAGTGTTTTAACCTGATGGAGTGAAAGTGAACTGTCAACCCTACACAATCACTCGGTCCCCCTACTGTTTCAACTACAAGGTTTTCTTGATTGTTGTTATGAGAGCGAAGTCCTATTGAGTTCAGCACCCTCTTTCCTTTCCTATTCATAGCAAATTTTTCAGGCAGGTGCCGGATAACTGTTTCTAGTGTGATTTACTGTAGTTGTCTGCTGGGAACACCACTTTGCTTATTGGTTGGTGGCTAGGTTTACCCGTAGCAGAAAGCTTGGAATGCCTCTGGAGTAGCAATACAGTGGTATGATTAAGTACGCCATTGTAAATGGTTTTATGTTACATGTTGGTTATGGTAAATGTTGTGCAAATGTTTTTTGGTAACAATTAATTTATTTATATCTTGAGTTATTGTTTAAGACATTAAGATAAGAGTACATTTCTATTAGGTGTCTCAGTAAGTTATCCTACTAATATTATAAATGTGAAAGTGTGTGTGTGTTTGTTACCACTCAGCTCCATAACGGCTNATCAGTAAGTTATCCTACTAATATTATAAATGTGAAAGTGTGTGTGTGTTTGTTACCACTCAGCTCCATAACGGCTGGATGGATTTTGATGAAATTTGATATTTAGGTACTTTAGGTCCTGGAATATGACATAGGATACTTTTTATCCTGAAAAGTTGTACGGTTCCTGTGGAATAACAACAAAATGTAATTCTGCAACTGCTGGGAATGTGACAAAAATATTTTTTTCCTCTGGTGTCAGAGTTTATCAGGCCGCCCAAGGACATCTAAAATGGCTTAACGATTGCTATCAATCGATAACAACCGGGACCTAATATTTAACGTGCCCTCCGAAGCCCAGAAGCGCTCAGATGTTATGCCACTAAACGGTCACTCATCCACATGTGTGCCGCTGGGAACGTTGCTTAACTTTGGTGATCGATTAAGAACCCTCAGCCAAGCACAAAAAGTAGTACCTAGGTACACTTATTTCTAAAGCAACAACTTGATGAAATTCACGTTTTGATTTTCATACATTGACGGTGGAAAGCGAAAATGTGGTAACTACGCGACAGTTACACTGATACACTCCAAAAACAATACCCTACTTCTTGGCTATCAGGTAAAAAATATTTCCTTCCTTTTGGGTTGCCGTAATTAGTTAAAAACCTAGGCCAACATAGCATAATTTTATAATTCTGTTTTCACATAAATTAATTGTCTTTTCCCAGTTTATTTATTAGTGTATCACTGTAAAACTCAATTGTACCCAAGTGAAGCCGGGCCGGTTCACTAATCAGTTATAAAGTTATAAAGTAATTTATTCATCTAGGCCTAGGATATGTGGTGTATTGGGTTTATTGATACACTAAGTGAGATAAAATAACTTTTTATAAAAGTTATGTTCCCTGAGTACAAGCTGCACTAGAATCAGCCAAGGAAAAAACTTACATGTTAGATTAGAATTAGGAAAAAAGGGGTAGACAGTGATTTAGAAAGCAGTGATTCAGAAAGTAGTTGCCCTACCTCCCCGTAGAGTACAAACAAGTTATACTTCCAGTTTGAAGAATACCATAGTGCATAATAGGGGCAGCAATACTGGGGCAGAGTCCCCACATATTTCAGAAACTATATTATTGCACACAAATGCATTGATTGAGCAAAGCAGATTTAATATTGATCCAGGCTTTAACAGTGGAAAAAGTATTGAGTACATTTTAGGTTACATTGAAAATTTTTAATGAGCCGCTGTAGTTAACCAGTGGGACAACAGGAAATGTTTAATTGAGACTGTGAATTAGAGTTCACGGGGAAACGGAGACCATAGAGGAGTTTTGCTATGACATCCCCAGTATGTGTACCAAGCATGATGCCTTAGGCCAGTCGTAGTAGAAAAATTTAGGTTGTTGGAAAACTCCACTATCCAGAAACTCTTACAGAACTGGAAAAATATCAAAGCTGGTCAGTATTACGCTCACAACAGGCTACTGATGTAGGCATGTTATATAGAATTCAAGGGTGGTAGTGCCAAGGTACTATAAGTAACTATACACAGGTTATGAAAAGCCTTATGAGCAGTTAGGCCAACAGATGCACTCTTTACTGGGACAAATAAAGTCCTTGAAACAACAAGTTATCACACAATTCTACTAGCCTAGGTATTTTTGGTAAAAAGGGGAATTATTCTGACTCNGTCCTTGAAACAACAAGTTATCACACAATTCTACTAGCCTAGGTATTTTTGGTAAAAAGGGGAATTATTCTGACTCGCATACTTACAGTATTGGAGCGGATTATAGGGATAGAAAACCTGAGTTTTCTAGACTTAACAATAAACCTGATGGGAAAACTATTTGCTTCGGTTGTCGGAAAGCAGGTCATATTAGAAGAAATCGCAAAAATAATTCTGGCAAGGGCAACTCTTCAGGAAATAAATGAATTCAGAAAACTCTTAAGACCAGACAGGCCCTGCCATCTTTGATGTTGGATTTGTAAGCTAGTGATACTAGCAGGCATTGTAGGAAGTCCTGTAAATCATGAACATTTATTTCACAAATTCTTTAGAAGACGCATTGGAGTAGAAAAGTGGGGGGACAGGCTCATCCCACAACTTGATGGGGAAAGGGGTGGCGGCAGGTAGCATCACCCTCCTTTCTCCACCTTGCTGGGTGAATGTCCTCTGGTCTGTTTCTTGAGGGTCACGAGGTTGTTAAATGTATTGAGAGAGCTGGAGGGGCGTGTTTATAAAATGCTGAAACATCTTAAATGTATTACAAAAGGAAAAACTAACCAAGAATTCATGTGCGGTGCATGCTTTACAAAATGCTAAAAAGTTGAAACAGTCAAAATCAATTCTAGCAGAAATACCAAAACAATGTTCTTTCAAAGTTTCATATAGTGTATAAATCTGTTTGCACTATTTACATCTTTTATAATTTGTAAAAACTCACTACAGCATTAAAATTTTAGACTCACATTCCTTGAGTTTAAATTACATCTTTGTTCTCACTGATTCTTCCATATTTACTAAAGTACTTTCAAAGTTGGGGTATTCTTTTATACTCATCCTGTATTTAACTTAAGTATAAGAAATGGCATTTCAGTCATAACTTTGGCAATGTAATGATAAGCAAAAAATAAATAAACAAACACGAACAAATAATAGCTGGGGAAATTATAGTACTTAGTTGTATTGATTTAGTTGATATAAACTGGTATTTATCATAAAACAAATCTCTTACAAAATTTAATTAAAAAAACATAACAGACACTTAAAACTGTGTTCAGTGAAAAAGTAAACTGTGCTTGACATAGTCTTTGCACATGGTCTACCGAATATTAAATAAAATGTTATATATTACTTTTATAAAACTGGAGAAGTAGGCTGTGGCTTTTCAATAGAAGTAGTCATCCAACATATATTTATAGACAATTTTTTAGTACTAACAATATTAAAACACTGTGATGATAAAGAAACATTATTCAACTGTTTTAATTCAAGTAAAAACTTTAAATGACAAATGCAAAAACCTGTCACTTTACCATGAGCTTGCTGGGCAAGAACATTTTATCTTACTTTGTAAAGTGAAAACTAAAATACAACTTCTTAACTGAAGCAATGTGGAGGTGAATCCACCGGTGATATGACCAGACAGGGGTTCAACCAGTACCTCTGAATTGCAAGACCACCCAAGTAGCTTTCAAGTAAATCTCGCTCGTTACAGTATAAATGATATTGGAGAACTTAAACAGAATTCTGATTGCTCTTTAAGGCAATAAGTAGAAGTAATAACAAACACCAGTGTTCTATTCAGAGTTGTCTCATTGGTAATGCAATTTAATTAATGTAGTTTTTTGAGATGCTGCATTCATTAGCGTGTATTTCAATGCATGGATATACCAGAAAATGAACACAGAACAGAAAAAAAACAATCTGAACTGAAAGAATATGAGCTATTCTTAAACATACAGAAACTTGGTGATTTCCAACCTATGAAATAGAAAAAAGTACTTGGCAACCAACATAAACTGTATAACATATATACCTCATTTGTAATATTTCAATAACTTTTAATGTTTCAAACAATTACTGCCGAGCAATGCAATGTGTTTTTGTGAAAACAAATGTTGACCAGTCACAGCAAATTTGCATTTCAAAATTGTATTAATGTGCAAGACATCTTTCGTCACATTCTGTTGTTTATCACTTTTTATTTAAATACAAGTGTATTATACTATTTTTGTGGCAATTAAAAAATGAATCCAATATAGTTATGGCTGCCTTTCTTGGTTTTCATGTAATTTTGAAGTATGTGACCGCACAAAAGTGGTGTTTTGTGGTCAAAGTCAAAAGAACTTTCTATACTGCTGTTAGAAATCGAATGAGTGAAGAGGATTTGGGTGGCTCTTAACATCGAGGTCTTCAGAGCAGATGAAAGTAAAGCGAGGTGAGTATGGAGCAGTGCCAGAATGAAAGGGAAACAGAAGATTTCTAAGAAAAACAATTAACCAGTGGCATCGTCCGGCACAATTACAACATGCAAAAATCTTGGAGCTACCCCACCGGGAAACGAACCCGGTTTGCCTAGGTGGGAGGCGAGTAGCCTAACCACTACACCACCGTGGTCCCTGTTAGAAATAGAAGTAATTTAAGTTATTATATGAACATATGTTTTGTCTGCTTATCTAAAACCAATTTATTTGACACAGGTGCATGTGTGGAATTATTTATATCCTGATAACTATATTTTTCTATATCTTTGCTTTTTGTAAACCATAATGGTCATGAAAAGTAATATCATCGGATAAAGTACCTGATTCCTATTGGTTTCATGAATTCAAAAATACATACGAGTGGTGAGTTGACATAATCTTACATTTCAGTGTGCGTGTACATATCTATGTATTTTCCATTAGCAAAATAATGTATGCAATTAAATTTTATATTGGTTAATAATTATTTCATGTCGTCACCATCCTATTTGTGCCTTTACTTAAAATTAAGGATTACATTTTTCTTATACGCAAAAGCAATAAGAAGCAAATAATTGTTACTGGAGATGCGATTTAGATGAGGCAGTCAAGTGTAGTTATTCAAATATTACCTTTCTGTGTCCACAAAGGTATCAATAAAAAAATTAACAAGTTTCTGTTCAGGCACAGTTGTAAAACACTAGGGTTGTATTAAAGAGAACCCGGGTTCCATTCTTGATCCAGCCATTGTGATTTCGGTTTTCCGTGGTTTTCCCTAATTACTCCAGGTTATTTACTATCATGACCCCTTTATTCCCCAGTTCTGATTTGCTAAAATATTGGTTCAATCCTTAATGACCTCGTAATTCGCATGATGTTACGTGACAATCCTCCTAATGTTTCAGTTTCCATAATAATAACTGACCAGTAAATTTATTTTACAACAATTAAAAAATTATTGGGTAACTGTTATTTTGGTGGTCTCAAAGCTTGGAAATATGACGTCTGAAAGATACAACTATAGATAAAATGGCAGTCAGTAATAAAATGCACGTATAGGTGCTTACAATTCATTTCATGTAAATACAGTAACTTTTATAGTTCTAGAAAAGTAGCACGGCCACAATGTTTCCTTCCACGACAACTGTTTTGTCAACGAAGAAAACACTGCTAGTAAACAACTGCCAATAAAATACTCAGACAACACCACTCACGTAAACATGATGTCACACCACATGTATAATGGCGTTCATTGGGCTGGAAGAGAGAGAGAGAGAGAGAGAGAGAGAGAGAGAGAGAGAGAAAGAGAGAGAGAGAGAGAGAGAGAGAGAGAGAGAGAGAGAGAGATAGAGAGAGAAAGAAAGAGAGAAAGAAAGATAAAGAAAGAGAAAGAAAGAAAGAGAGAGAAAGAGAAAGAAAGAAAGAGAGAGAGAGAGTGTGTGTTTTTTTTTTGTTCTACACATTTTGGTGTTTTCACCTTTTCGATTATACCTGATTTTTGAATCTTCAAGATGTGACTCATAATCAGCTTTGAGAATGTTCATTTCTGTCTTACCTAAACTGCTCTCTATAAGCTTGGCCTGGAAAGAATCACAAGTGTCACATGTGTCCACTTCTGGGGGCTTAAATTATAGGTGGAACTCATTAAAAACATAAGAATATAGTGATTTCTTTGCTATGAACTTCTGATCAACATTGTTCTCTTTACAGTATTACAAATACAAGTTGTACATTTTTTCCATGTTTAGTTCAGGTCCTAAATACATCCTTTTAGTATGTTCCCTGCTCTAGTGGCTCTCATAGCAGGGAATGCCGAAATATAATTACAAACACTTTTAATGGTCTCATTTGGAGTTTTGTTCGTTGGAGTTTCTTTTCCTCTCTCATCAGGTTTTGCCAAACATCCTGGCTGGATACTTTCAGGATGTTCATAACAACAGTATTAGAAATGCATAGAGTGTTAGAAACATTATCTTATAGACTCTTATTCTCTGATTATTACTGGTCAAATAATAGAACAGAGTATTTTCATTTGCATTATTGGAATTCTTATCTCTCTTGCTTGAACGTTGTGTGCAATAACTGTCTAAACATGACTTAATAAACTGTCCTTTTACATTATTATTTTTCCCCCGTCCCAGTGCGATTTGAAAATTTCCTGTCTTTTTTCTTTAGACAGTCTTTCGTAGCATTTCATACAACATGAACATGGTGGTTTCATTGCTATGGCAGCTACAACTTTACTCTTCTTACTTANCTTTCGTAGCATTTCATACAACATGAACATGGTGGTTTCATTGCTATGGCAGCTACAACTTTACTCTTCTTACTTATGTACTCTTCCCCCGTAGCTAATTTCCCTTTGTGTACATTGCACAGCCAGTCATTTTGATGTTTTACACATTTCCTTCCCCTGTTGTACAATAGTTGTCTTGTTGGTTACTTCTCTGTTTATGTGATTGTTTGAAAAAGATGGATTATTCATCTCTTCATCACTAGTTAGGTATAAATTGTTCAGCATATTTCTCACTNTTGTTTGAAAAAGATGGATTATTCATCTCTTCATCACTAGTTAGGTATAAATTGTTCAGCATATTTCTCACTTGTTCTTTATTCTGCTTCTTAAAATTTCAATATATTGGCTACCTTGCATGTTGATGGTTTACAATAATCTGAATTCGAAGAACTTGCATCATTGGTTGGCATATAATCTTTGTCCAAGTCATAGTCATCAGTTTCGCTATCGCTTAACCAGCTGTCTTCAAGGATATCTTAAACTTGTTCTGTTTACACTATGATGTTATAAATTGTGTATGAATCTGGAATTGAAAAATAACATATACATTAATAACAAGTGAAGAAAAACCNACTATGATGTTATAAATTGTGTATGAATCTGGAATTGAAAAATAACATATACATTAATAACAAGTGAAGAAAAACCGACCATGCATTCCATACTAGGCTTGTTTATGTTGCGAATGTGTGAAAACAATTCTAAAGAGGTAGCATACTATTTTNGACCATGCATTCCATACTAGGCTTGTTTATGTTGCGAATGTGTGAAAACAATTCTAAAGAGGTAGCATACTATTTTGTTATCTATGGATGAATTACTTGCAGAATACACATTTTCAGCGGAATATGCATTAGACCTACTAGGAGGCGCACAATCTCTTGCTGCATAACAACCATCATCTCTGACATAATTCACAACACAATTATCTTCAAGAACATAATCAATTTGTTCCTTTTGCTTCAATTAATTAATTTTACATGTATCTGGAATGTAAAAACATCAAAGTATAGTGTACGATGTTACACAATGAGCATGTTTACATAAGTGTTGATATGTTTAATATCATCAACCTAAATTTAAATGGAGTTAACCCATATTGAATTTGTTAAGAGGTATGTTGTCCAGACTAGCTAGCACAAAATACGTTGTAGAAGTTGTTGTAAGGGGAATAATAATTTACAACATCAANGTATGTTGTCCAGACTAGCTAGCACAAAATACGTTGTAGAAGTTGTTGTAAGGGGAATAATAATTTACAACATCAAAACAGTAATTTTTAGTCTACACTATTTATACGTTATATTTCTAACACTAGTTTAAAATGTGCTCGTTACCTTCATTATTTGCAGAACTGTTCTTTAAAACCAAATTTACTATTCNTTCTAACACTAGTTTAAAATGTGCTCGTTACCTTCATTATTTGCAGAACTGTTCTTTAAAACCAAATTTACTATTCTTCTTCCATGAGACATGCATTTTGCATCCATTTTCAAGGTCTTTCCTTTGTTTCTTCAAAGGGATGGCAAACTTCCACAACTGATTGACTTCAATACAACATATGTTATAGTTCTTGAACCATTTCCTAGATGGTGTAGAGATAAACAACACCATGTCCACATGGTGTTTTAGATTACTGGAAGCTTAAGAGTTATACGTCATGTCCACATAGTGTTATATATTTCCAACCAAAAATGGGACATCATGATGTTTTCCACAGTCGCTAACTTCGTAATTTATTGTGATAGGTACTGGTGTTCTATACCACTAAATAAAGCAACAAATGTAGATAATGGACATGGTCCCAGGTCTATTTTATAAAAAAAATAGGACATAGTGTTTTTTTCCTCCGACCTACATATATATATTTAAATTACACCAAAATATTTCAATGTGTGTTTATGTTTGTATAAAAAACATATCAACCTTAATCTCAGCATGAATATTGCAGAAATTTATTTTCTTTTACAGCATGTCCAAAGTATGTAATTTACTGATATTGTCAGATGTGTAAAGTTATTTTCATCTATGCAAAGTTGTGTTGTTTGCCAAAAATTAGTTTCTACATAAAGTGTGTCATTAAAAAATTTATCCGTTTTAAACTGACTAAATCTAAAAAAAAAATTTTCACATAAACGAATTTGTTACTGAAAGTTAGGTGGTTATTTTTCTGAATTTAATTCGTGCTATCTTTTTCCCTTAATTTACTCAATTAGTATATAAGAAATACCAATATTGTTTCAAAAATNGAATTTAATTCGTGCTATCTTTTTCCCTTAATTTACTCAATTAGTATATAAGAAATACCAATATTGTTTCAAAAATCCACATGTATTAAAAATTTACATTTCTACATGTAAAACGTAATGCTACATGTAACTTGAAAACCTGACTTGCGTACCTCACTTGCAGCCACTGAAGTAATCATGTACAGAGTAAGGTATTTATAGATTACAATCTAATATGGAGAAATTTTTCTTTTGCCCATCTGCTGGGTATAGTTTATAACCTAATTTCGCAATGTAATAGTTTTAATTAAATATTGGTTTGTTAAATATTGGTTGTCATAAGAAAATTTTATGCAGTTATATGAAAGCAATATTTTACTGTTTCTTTGGTGTTATGTAAATGTTGATGCGTGATGCGTATATAAATAATTTCGTTTTTGCTGCAACTACGTATCATCATGTGCGCGCGCACCATATGCCCTAGAAGTGATACAACCCTAAACGGCAGCTAACCAAATCCACATTCCTCTCCTTAAATAAGGTGGATGCCTGGAGACTGGAGTGCACCTGAAGGAAGAGAATGTTAAATTGCCCCCGCCTTAAACAAAACCCAGTTAGAAGGAAAACCCGAAAATCATGCCAGCAAAGTTGCGCCTGAGCTTGCGCAGCCATCACCACCCGCACAACAGGAAGACCTGCTTCCAGCCGACCCAAGAGATGGTAGCAAGTACGGCTCCGCCTACGAGGAACGAGCCACCCCCACCAAACCTACCCAAAGGCCAAAGGAACTCGAGACACCCCTAGCGCAGGAGAATATATGGCCCTGCACAGCCGTAGAATGGTAGTTGATACCAGCAGCTCGCCTTCGCACAAGTTGTGCCAAGGCTCTCTCTGCTCTCTTCCACATCATGAAGAACACCCATTGATCACNAGATGGCCGCCTTATTGGATGACATCATGCAGCAACCTCCTGCTCTGTCATTCCTTGCCGCAGCAGCCATCTTGGATTTCTCCTCCCACTATGTAATTCTTCATCAATGTCGGTCATCTTGGATTACCCCACTTCACGCTCTTGCATTCCGTTCGGGGTTTTTTATCATATTCCTACCTCTCTTACCTCCCACTCCTGGGGTGTTCTCATAGTTCTTCAATATCTTTTCTGCGTCTTGTCCATTCTATCCCTTGGGGGTTATCTCATATTCATTCCAGTCTCTCCCATCTCCCACATTCTATCCGCTGGGAGGTTCTCATATTTCTTCCGGTCTCCCTCTCGTCTATCATATGCTATCCCTTATGGGTTTTCTCATATTCCTTCCAGTCTCCCACTCCTCTCTTGCTTTTCGCACACTCCTCTATCACCATCGATGTCGTCTGCTGAAGGTAGCCATCTTCAATTCCTGCCCCCAGTCGGCCACCGTAGGTGGCCATCTTTGATTCCAGCACCTGCCACCAGAATGTTTGAAGTTCTACAGGTCGCTGCAAGGAGCGATGATATCTGCGAGGCCATTTTACGTGTTGGTTCACTCGTCACCTGCAGACACGTGCTAGCATTGGGTAGTGGAGTTCAAGTGGTGGCAGCCACCAGGAGCACTGGGAATTTTTTAGTTGTTTAGGAACTCAAAAAATGCAGTAGGTATGCAGGATCGTTCCGGCCACCCTTGAATCACCAATCCGACGTGTTGCTCACACGACCACCACTGCATGGGAAGTGTTAGGAGATGAAATAACATACAGACTTGCATTGGCCTACGCACTTGACAGACAATAAACTTGTTATCGTGAAAAAATCAGCATTGTACAGTTAGGAGAAGAAATAAAGTAAATACTCGCATCAAACTAACCACTCACCTGACAATAAACTTATCATCACGTGGTAGCAAAATTTTCTCATATTCCTTCTGGATTTGCCTATGTTAATGATGCCAATTGTGAATATGCTAATATCACACATGTCAATCGCCGCCACCTAGCTGCTAGCTGCTGACGAGGGGACTAGCTGGCAAGGTTTTCTGATATTCCTTCTAGATTCACCTATCTTCATTGCATGGTTAGGAGAAGAAATAAAGTAAATAATCGCATTGGCTATGCACTCACCATAACAAAAAACTTATCGCGAAAATAGGATTTAATGTTAAATGTATACATAGGAAAAAACTGCAGACACTGCATGCACACACACTTTACATGTGTAAAAGTTATACTTTAATTCTCGCACCGCCACCTGGCTGCTGGCTGCGGATGTACTGGCATACTCGTGGGTTTTCTCATATTCTTTCTAGTCTCCTTTCACCTGGCATCCTGGTGGAAACGAATCTCATGCTCTGCCATTTCACCTTGGTTCTCATATTACTATAGTTGGCTATAATGTCTGAACTGACGAGAGCAGGTGCACTAGAGTGCGCGCACTTCTGTGTGGCTCCCGGATCCCTGCCAGGATGCCATGCATACTAAAACCTACCATACGTCGCACCATGCACATCAAGTACACCCTAACTAAGCCCACATATAAGCATGGTTAACTGCAATTTCCAAACCGTTTAAGATACACACACCCAATTCATAACATAGGTATCACCCCGATGATGAAAAGGACCACAGGGTCAAGTATGCCCTAAGACAACTTTAAGCATAGTTGGTTGTAACTTCTTAACTGTTCAAGTTATAGTCACCAAATTCATAGCATAGACATCACCCCCTATGATGAAAAGGACTGTAGGGTCAAGTACATCTTAAGCCCTCTTATAAGCATAGTTGCCAGTCTTTTCCCACCCACCGAAGCTACAACCACCAAATTCATATAACATTCATCACATCTGACTACAATCATGGAGATAAGAACAAGTAGGCTTTAAGCCCTGTAATATGCATAATTGAACGGAATTCCCAAACCTTTGAAGTTCAAGAACATGTAACGACCGTCCACACATGTAGGTATACATACAAGTGCGTCGCAAAGTTACTGTTGCATTTAGGAGTGTAGGGTCTGAAATAGCACAAACATTCGCAATGAACTGAACGCACTCGACAATCACCTACCGTCGCCC